>VZTJ01006682.1:2143892-2306745 GCA_013397795.1 Orthonyx spaldingii
CTTCTTTATTGTGGTATTCTGTAGAGAAGCCACCAGTATATAAATGCAGCACATATCCACCAGCTTGTAACATGTATTATTTCATTGTCTCACCTGCTCATTCCATTTATTAAAACATCTACTGTGCAAAGTGTTTAACTCTGTAAGTGTAGTGTCCATGTGTTCAGACAATGTTCTCCTTCTGATATCCTGCTAAAATCCTCTTCCAGGGAGAGAAAACACAAACAGCAACAACACAGAAAACACAAGTAGAGTGAGTAATTGCCTCCTTAGCTGTGGCTAGGGTGGTTGATACAGCTTCTGGAGAAGAAGACAGCTAAGTATCAACTAGAGAGATTAAATTTTCTTTTTTTTTTTTTTTTCTTTTAAGAAGGAAGCCTTATCCAGCAAGCAACTATCAGGCCAGGTGATTAACAATAAATAACCCTGCTTTTTCAAGTAAGCTTGCACATATTGAATCTCTTATGTACAGAGTACCCTGAAATCCTAATGGAAATACTTCATCTATCTGTTAGTGGTTAAAGCAAAGTTCACAGGATTTACAGGTTTAAAAACCCCAACATGATGGGAGACTTTTATGATTTAGATGTATACACAAATCCCTAAACTGAGCTAGAAAAAGCTTTGGATAATTTTGAACATACCTAATATGATCAGGGGGAGGGGAATTACAAGATGCTCTATTTCAGCCATGGGAATGTCTGTTTTTATTAGATTTTGAGTGATTAAAAGCACGGTATAATAAAACATTATGAAATGAAGTATAAAGCAAGCTGGAGGTGCTTTGAGTTAAAAGAGCTTCAGATCCATCTCTGATAGAAAAGAATGGAATAATAACCCTGTGTCATCTGCCCATGTCAAACTAGGATTCTCTGTAGGTTTAAAAAACTGAGAGGAAAAATATTCAGGAAGGTCTTTATGCTTTTATTGTCTTGCACTGCATGTCAGCACACAAGAGAATACAAAGAGAAGTGGGCCAAAAGTCATGTTCATGTACTCCTGAGTTAGCAGGCTGTAGATCAAATTTATACCTAAAGAATATGCTTCTCTGATAACAATAAAAAAGTGTGTTGTGAATTAGCATGAATATTAAGCACAGTGAGATAAAAACACCTCTCATTTCTGAGTACAAAAATATCATTGTCTAATTTCCACTGAAATGTATCATAGACATGCCTTTTATTCAGCATTTTGAAATAAAAATGGATCATATTACACTTCTCAAGAGTATAGTTATGCAATTCAATGGGGGGTGAAATGTAATGATTTAATAAATAGGATAAACATTAGTAAAATAATCTAATCACTGTTCTTTCTTAATTTCAGTCATCACTGGGGATCTAAAAGAGCAGGAGATGGAGATTAATTTGAAGCTTTATGGAGATATGGGTCAGTAGTCCACAGCTTTCCTGCTTTTTGTAAGTGCTAACATGCTTCAGCAGAGAGAAGTTCACTGAGAATGAGACAGTGACTGTAAATGAACCACACACTTCCCTGAGCAAGCAGCAGTGGGAGCGTGTGTCTCCTTGCACGTGGCACCCAGACACAATCAGGTCTGCTCTGCTCCCAAGGACGTACAGAGGGTGCTTCTGTAGTGCCTCTAAACAGGTAGGCTTGAGTCAGATTTTTGTCTTGGAAGCTCTGCCTGGATTTAGTCATATTTAGGACCAGCTTTGACATTACCTTTACAGTTTTATGCTGCATGTGCTCCCACGAGGTCTGAATAGACTGTCCTCACTGTCCCATATTGCTCCACAGCCATTTCACACAGCCACAGCCAGACAGGGAGGAAGAAGCCTGATCTTGGACTGGTTTCAAGCTCAAGATTTCTGATATTTCCTAGGTATCTGCTTACATGAAATTAAATCCTGTTTTGGAGCTACAACCCTCCCAATGACCCCCAGCTTCTTGGAGGTCCATAATTTAGTAAGTACAAGCTGTGGTAAGTAGGGCTGTGCAAGGCTCTGTCTCACTGTATATTTTTTCAGAGGAACATGTTGTCTGAACGCCTACACCACTATTCCAGGCACTAGGCATGTTGAATTAATTACAGACATAAGATGGTACCCAAATGAATCAGTTATTTCAGCAGCCACATATGATCCCTTCTACTTTCATGCAGGGGAGAGGCACAGCCTCAGCCTGGATCTGCTCTCTCAGCAGTTTTGGCCTCCCCCGTGCTGTACCTGACTCCCCCCATTGCATCTGTGTGGAGAGGCAGATACACACTATAGTGCTCTAACGTGAACTGTTGTTCACAGACAGCATTTTTCCTGTCTGAAATATGTGCCTGTAGCTGGTCCCTTTCACACTTCTCCCCACACACACATTTTGAGGTTTTCATCAGTTATTCACTCAGGTTGCCATCAAGTCTGAAAGTCAGTGCACAGTCCAGATGCTTGTGGATCTATCATGCTACCTTTTTAGCTTCTGGCCTAAAGATTAAAAGCTCCTTCTGGGTTCACTTCAGTCCTAACAATGTAACTGTGTGACACGTTTCTGTTCTGTCTCCATCACCAGTGATGAGAGGGACTTATAAAGGCAGGGTGCTGAGTCATAAAATACATCTAGAGCAAATTCAGCTCTTAGGAGAAAAACTAGGCTGGGCATAGAAAAACAATTCTGTTTGAAATTTGGGTAAAAAGTCTTTGTCATCATAAATTCCCTAAAGTTAGGGTAGAGATGGTTTCTTTAGAAAGTAATAGTTGAGATTGATCTAGGGAGGCATTGACAGACCTCTGGGTACAATTTTGGTACGGAATCAGAAGAGCTGTATTATTTATTGCTAGTGTTATTCCTTAACATTCATCACAACCAGACCCAGGTGCATACAAAGCAAGCCACCTGTTTTTCCTGTCTAATATGCCATGTTTATAAATCACTTACTGAAAAAAATAATGGTGCTAATTGCTAAAACAGCCTGACCTGTGCAGCATTTCTGGGCAGAATGTGTGGCCCTGTGAGGTGTGCAACCAAGGAAGGAGAATGCTGTCACAGAAAAGCCAGAGGCAGCAAGCTATGAGGCAGTTTGGAGAAAGAGCAGGCAAAAAGAGAGGTAAAAAGGCTATGGCTCTGCTGGTGCCATTACCTGCAGCAGTGGTTTGGAAACCCGGGTCATCCCCTGCTGTCAGTGAAAAAGAAAGGTAAGTTTCTGCTAGGACATGAGGGAGGATAAAGCAGCAGTAACTGGCCACAATTTTTAGGGTTTGCTATCCCCATTCTCCACTCCCACATCAATTTCCCTCTGACTGTCTACTCTTGACCAGGAAGCCAAGAAATGCTTCAGCCTCTCATCTCCAAGGTGGCAAAATTCAGCCCACACTGCTTGAGAGCCTTCAGGCAGCTCTGACGTTCATTCATGTGATGTTTAAAAGCCTGAACAATCATCTGACATTGTCAGAGCAAGTGCAGATGAGTTGACTCCCTGAGGCAACCCAAAACAGCGTTTGCTGAGTCTCAAAAGCTGTTTACCATGAAAACATAGAACTGCTCCATGGAAATCTGGTGCTGTGCCTTGTATCACATGAGTGCTGTGTCAATGTTGCTGCTTTTTTTTCCTGTTTAATCTGTTGCACTTATAAATCATTTACTGAGTAAAGGTTTCTAGATGGAACAACTGTGATGTTTGCAATATCAGCAAAGGCCTGTACTGGACTGCCTGGGCAGAATCCATGGTCCAGTGAGGTATGCAACAAAGGAAAGTGCGTGCTGCCGTAAGAGTCAACAATGTGTATTAACGATTTATTGGTCTTTCATATCCTGGAGTTTAAAAAGCTTGGAAATAATTTCTATAAAGCTCAGAAAACCTTTGTGCTAGTCAGATACAATTGGTGGGAACATTTGGATGAGATGTTGACTTTAGTAAAATTATTCATGAGATTCTCTCCATGTGAAGTTTGGGATCAAAATCAAACTGTGCTAGTTTTGCATTAGACTTGTTGTTACTGGGCCTCACAAGGCAAAGTTAGAAGAGAAGAATAAATTAAGATCCATGACTTGTCAGCCTCTCCACTCCAGCCTAACTCACACATGCTGCAGGGTTTATATTTGGGGAACTTTACTCCTCTCTCTTCCCTGGTTTGTATAAGGGACCTGCATCTGGCCCTCATCCCACCCTAATACTCTGTGCAGCCATTAGAAACCCTGGGAAGGGAAGGAATGTTGCTTTTCCTCTGCGTTATCAGTGAATTTCAGGAGATGTGATGTTTCCTGCATTCCCTCCTGCAGAGCAGGCCCTTCAAACAAGAGTGTGCTGAGGCACAGCTGAGCTGTGCAACATCTGTGTAGTGACAGCTCTGCAAGGGCATCTTTCTCTGGGGTTCACCCAAGGGATGGTGTTCCTGAGGATGCTGATTGTATATGTCATTATTCAGTTGGTTTCAAGCATCTGAATTTTCACAGAGACCTCAAAGAATGCAAATCTTCATTTTTAGTTGAGTCATCCCAGAGGATTGCCCATGGTGCTATCTGGGGGCAGTGAAAAGAAGATCCTGCAAACACACGTTAGGAAAAACTGCAAAGGTTCCTTCCACCTTTGCAGGTAGGCAGAGACACCTTGGCATCTGTTTGAGGGCTCCAAGGTCTAACATCAGCTGTGATACAGACCTGTTTGCTTCAGAAAGGGATGATGTGTAAGCCCAGCCCTTGGCTGAACTGTTGGCTGCAAAGTTTAGAAAAGACCCTGCCACCCGGATGTGAAGTTCTGCCCTTCCCTGCACAGGTCGGGGAATTCTCTAGTGATCCAGTCCTGTGTATTCCCTGTCTGTTTTCCTTGTAAGTCTTCAGCCTAAAACAATAGAGCAGTTTCCAACAATAAGGGGATTTTCAGCTCTCTGAGCTTAGTCATTTCCTATTACTCAAAAGAAGAAAATGTGAAAAAGTTCCAATTTAGAAAGTCTTTGACTAGTGGTCCAGGCAACATTTCTGTATCTGTTTTCACAAAGTTCTGAACTTCAGAACAGCAGGGGTGTTGTCTGTCTGTGAAAATAACATGATATTTTAGAAAAATTGTTCAAACTGGCATAGAAAATAACTTTGAACATCACATAATTTGCAGTGGACATTCGTGTTTCCATGGCAACAGAGAATGTTGTCCTCATTTTATTTTGTCTTGATGGATATTATAGGAAAGCTTTTTGAACAGTTTCAGTCTTTTGGCTTATTGCTACAAATTACTCAAATGTGCAAGAATCCTTTTTCAGAGGCTATATGAACTGAAACTTTGGGTATTAAGCTTGTCTTTAACAAAGAATTTGTATTTATACTGTAGCTTATACTAACTTCAATTTGTCTGTGTCTCAATGTTAAAAACTTCAGTTAAAGAATCAGCTTTCTAAATTGAGAAACAGCACTGATATTTATCATAAGATACCTATACCAAATATGTGTAGATCTTCCTGATGTATGAATAGTCTCAATTTTGCTGGAAAAGAGATTCTTGTTAATTGGACTTATGCATATGTGCAAAAGTTCTCTTGGAAAACGCTTCAGGCTTTTTATCACACTGGATTTTTAGTATTTATTTCCTATAGTTTCAAAATACAGCTTCATGATCAGTTTTACTCAATGTTCATGTTATCTTATAATATTATTTTATTAAATGTCTAGTAGTGCTGTGTTATAGTGGTTAGCTCAAGACACTGTCTTGCCCTGATTTAAATACCAATTTCAAGTGGAAAAAACCCACCTTTTGAGAGTGTCATAGAATCATAAGATCATTTAGGCTGGAAAGAGTTTCAGGAGGCCGTCTGGGCCAACTGTCTGGTCTAAGAAGGAGAAACTTCAACTTTTTTAAGTTCACAAGGTTTCCTGTGAACATTCCCAGCTGAGTTTTGCACATCTTCACCACTGAATACCATGCAGCATTTCCAACAATGAATATTATGTTACAGCTTCGAGAATAATTGCTTCTCTTGCCTGTTTGCCTTTCCTGACACCGAATCCAATGTGGGCATCCATTTCTGAAGGCAATTGCAGAAATGGTGAGCAATACACATTTAAACAACTTCTGCACTACTGGAATTAGATGCCATTCTGAACACCTTCTACATCTTTTACACCAAGTCCTTCAGATAACATTCTGTTTCACTGCAAGAAATGGTAACTTTGCATATCATGCATATAGGTCCCTCTTTATCAACCTCTCTGTCTGGAATGAGCCTAAGAAAAGGGAATTCTCTATTTTTAGCGATATTTTTGGTGACCTCCTTGAGTTACACTCACATCTTAGCTTATCTTGGTTCTACCTTGATTTCATTCAGTTCACTTCTGTAAATCAACATGCTCCTCCTTTCTATCAAAATGATGAAACAAAACTAGACACTTTCCAGTCAAGTGCTTTTAGAAACCTGTTCTTCAGAAAACGTCTTGTTAAGTATCCTAATTATTCATTAAAATTACTGGAGGGAAATAATATTCTTTAATTTGACCCTTTTTTTCTATATTACTTTTAAAATGTTTCCCCAAATAAAGTTCTGTAAACTTCAGGCAACAGAAAATGTTTAAAAACTCTCCTTTCGAAACTGCAGAAGCAGAAGCAGTCACCACAATTACAGAAATCAGGAGATGAAGCAGGATTAGCATATTATAACTTGCCTGATTGCTTTTTCCTACGTATGCCAAAACAAGATTAGAACAACAGATTCAGGGGTGTCTGAAAGAACAACTTTGTCCATGTCATTTTCTTATCATATGATTCCTGCAAAACACGTGTCCTAAAACAATAACAAACATTCTGTCATGGTTCTAAGCAGTCCTTGTTCTTTAATCAGATGATAGTTTTTTGATCTAGATGTCCTGAACCAAAATAGTTCATGTTTTCCTTTTTACAATTGTAGTGTGTTCTATAAGGAGCTGTACACAATTGTGGGCCTGGAAAGTAAGTAAATGCATCAAATTAAGTGGATTGTCTACGTTGAGTAGATGTTCAGAGTAAATTCTTAAACTAATTTGCCTCTAACTTCTGGTGGGAGCGTAAGGAAAACCATTACAGAAAGATTTACTTCCATATGCATTTTTAATCATGTCATTTATTTCGTATTGTTTTGTCTCATATTCAGAGCAGAAAATTATATACGAGTTGATGAATAAACGTGTGCTTAACACACCAATCACTTTTGCAACAAAACTAAATGCTTTAGGAATGGGAAAGCCAAATTTTGATAATGTGAAAGCAAGACAGTCCAAGAAAAGGCTTCCCCAACTCTTAATTTCGCAAGTCAAGGAATATGATTTTGCTAATTATCAAAAAAAAAAAAAAAAAGAAAAAAAAAAGGGTAGTTCTCTCAAATCTATGAACAAAATGAAGTTAAATTCAATTTTATAGTAATACTTCTGGCCACAGAAGTACTCATCATTTATGCAGTTAGTATATGAGTAAAAAATGGAAACACATAAATAGAAAAAGAATGTAGATTTTCTATGTAAATAGAAAAAAAATAGAAACCTACATGCAAGAGAGAAAACTTTTCTCAAAGTGGGAACTGCCTGTGGCATATTTGGTTTTGTAATGTTATTTGTAATAAGAACTTGTTCCTAATTTGATGTTAGGTGTCATTACATTAGAAATAACAAATATTATGCAACATACACACTCCACATACAACATAAAAATACATATGCAAAGGATAAATATAGAAAAATAAAAAGAATTCAAATAAAAATTTCCTATTTCACCCTGTCGAGCAGATTCTCTACATATTTTTCCTTTTGGAATAGTCCATGAAAGCACACATAATCTCAAATACTTCAATTTTCTTGCATGCACCAGGTTTAATCATTTAAATATACAGGGGAAGAATATGAGTGTCATTGTTACATTTCAGAATTCTAAACAAGTCACAGAGCCAGTATTTTCCACTGAGGACAAAGGAGATTCTTAACAGGGGATTAATTTAATTTGATAAATTTTGTCAAAATTGTTTCTTCTAAGTACACTATAAGATTAAGGGAGAGAAATCAGCATTTTCTGAGGGCCATTTGAAGACAAACAATGAAGTCTGGTAGAATTATTCAACTTCTAAAAGTATTTATCTTTCTCTATATTGATTGTAAAGATTGATAGGGAAATGTTAGGCAGGTGACTTGAGAAGAGATGAGTCTTCAAGAGGTGTTAGACCAGGTTTAATATATG
This sequence comes from Orthonyx spaldingii, assembly GCA_013397795.1. Taxonomy (NCBI): domain Eukaryota; kingdom Metazoa; phylum Chordata; class Aves; order Passeriformes; family Orthonychidae; genus Orthonyx; species Orthonyx spaldingii. Next base: position 2,152,024 of record VZTJ01006682.1, read on the forward strand.
ATTGTGACATATTTGTTCTCATGTCTTATGAGTCTGTACTTCTAAGACAGAAAGTTGGTGAAAAGCAAAATGAAAATTAAAAATTAATGAAGTTTTTAAAAAGTTGTTTGTGGTATAAACAAAATACTGTACAGCAAGAGCAGTCAGGGTTTTACAGCTTCTCCTTAGAAAACCAGAATAGTCTTCTACCTTTGTGTAATGGTCCTTCAAAGTTCTAACAATACAATTTCATAGTGCCATTCACTGTCACATAGTGTATATAGACTTTCATACAACATTACGAAATGTAAAAACACCTTTTCCTTCCCACACTGAGAACGTACATGAATCCTCCCCCAGTCCACGTTTGTTTAGAATACATTTTTATAGCAAAGATACAAGCTCAATAACGTGCAGTGATTTATCTTGGGAATACAAGCACAAGAGTAACTGCAATGAAAGCAATACGGCAGGAAAATATGGGATCTGGACCATCTGGGTGAAAATATGCGGCTTTGAAAAATGTTTAGAGGAAAGGAAATTGACATATATCTGGAAGTGAAAAGCTCTGAATTCAACTGAGAGTTTTGTCACACACTTAGTGATTGACTTTATTCATGACACTGATGACTGTTTTTCAGAGTCACACGGTGCCCAACTCTTAACAGTCAAGAAACCAGGGAAATGGGCTAAAACTTGGCTTCCCCATCTGGGGATGATGTGTAATCAACAACTATTTAATATCTGTGGAACAAGAACTAATGTATTCTTTAGTCATCTTTGCCTCACAAGAAGTCATTTAGATAATTTTTTCAATTAACAATAATGTTACAGTACTGCTTCCCTCACTCAGCTATGCAATTCTGATAATGATATGAACATAATAATATAAATGATAGCCCTCCACCCAAAACTCAGAGCATTATTGGCATTCAATATTCACTTAAATGTATAAAAAGACTTTTTTCCTTGTTTGGTGTTAAGAATTTTCATATTCTTGCTCAGATAAACACAAAGTGGAAGATGAATTACTAGTGTTTGCAAACAAGGTTAAAGGCTTTTCAGTGCTGATACAAAAGGCAGGCTTGTCTGTCTTGTTGGAAGGGTAAAGAGGAACAGGTTTGTTGCTAAAACAATAAAAGTTTATTCTTCTCTCCATTCTGGCTTTTATAGTTTGTTATTGCACTGAAACTCATCCAGTATTTACCAGGTGATAAAAAGGACAAACAAAACTCTACCGGAAAACTGTGAAGCTTTGTTGTCATAGCTGACATCAAATAAACCTGCAAAGTGGGATAATGTCAGAGTTCCTCTGAAGACAAGCAAAATCCAGAGTTTTTGTAACAAGTAAAAAATATTAGTTTGGTATTTTTCAAAACTCTAAGCTGGATTCTGATAGAATTCATGCTGAACTTCTAAGAAACTCACATGAAAGTCAGTAAAATTGCAATACTCTTTATGTCTGTAAACAACAGGGACTGCCTAAAGGCACCTCAGAAGGTACTGAAACATGGGACCCCACCAAGGGTTGGAAACAGAGTTCTCTGCTTTTCAAAGCGGCGTCTTTGTTTGCAAGTCAAGCAGTTATCATGTGGTAAAACACTTCATGTCAGCAACTAATGTATCAGGAATGTCAGGTCACAGAGTTTACCCATTCAGCACTGCACAGTTAACACGCTTTCACCTCACCCCTGAGTCAACTGTCTGTTTATGACGTGTTTAAAATGATCAAATGAAGTCCAGGGGATTTTATTTCTTTTGAAATATTAGAGAATCATTCACTTAATTCAAAACAATCTTCAAAATATCCAGGAGCTGTTCACCTCACCATGTGTGACAGCAGAGGCCTCTGCATTAAACCTGTTCCCCAACACAAAGGTGAGACAAAGATAAGGAAAACACAGAGTTGTTTCCCAATCCTGTTCTCCAACACCATGCAGAACAGTTGATCTTCCCAGGAGTAAAAATCTTCTTGTGGAAAGATACATGGTAAATTTATCTGAATCCATCCCAGATGTACGCAAGTAAGTCAAGTTAGAGTCAAAAAAATTAAATCCCAACCTTAGCTAAAGTGGATTTTAGTTAGGAAGCCCTAAAACTTACTTTACAACTCTAAAGCTCTGTGTCTTAGCAGAAAATCTAAGGTAAGGAAAATTCCAGTAGAAGAAAGCAGAAACTCCTTTCAGAAGGCAGCCTAAGACAATCTAATGAAAATTCATGTGGCCTTCTTCAAGTTTTTGATACCAGTGAAAGCTGAGCGGAGTTTCACAACCCAAATAAAAAGCCACAAAATGAATATCTCGCCTGAGGGAATTCCCTACTCCAAATATCAGACTCTGTGAAAACAATAAGCGTGAAGCTATACCCAGGTTTTACTGAAAATAAACTGTTACACACCACCACTTCCTCTCTCCTCTTCTGTTCCACAAAATCCAAAGTACTAGCTAAGCATATGTAGACTCACACTGCTCCCAAAATGCAAAAGAAGAGGAGGCATACCACATAGCTGAGAATTCAATAAAGGAGTCAGAAATGTGGAGAAAGATGTAAAAGAAGAAGAAGAAGAAGCACAGGGATCTCCTTGGGTTTTCTCTGTCCCCAGATTAGGCTGGGAACTCCTCCATTGCCACGCAGGCTGCGGATGAAGGAGAGTGGGAGAAGAGCAGCACCTTTCCTGGGATTGCTGGAGTTCAGTGCCGGCTGCCAGCCCAGCCAGACCTGGATCCACGGCACTCTGAGTGCCACAGCTGAGGGAAGCTGTGCCTGCCCGTGCCTCTGAGCACTCACCCAGCAAACCTCGCAGCTGGAGCACGAGTATCCCAGAGGTAAGATGCTACTTTTGGAGATGACATCTCCCAGCTCCCAGCTGAGCTTCTACCGGCAGGCTGGTCCTCTAATTTCTGAAAAAAATTCAATCAGGAATGTCACTTCTAAAAGATGGTCGTGGGCAAAGCATACAATTTCATATAATGAATAATAGAAGTGCTTATTAGTTTTCTATTGGATCTCCCACATCATTCTTACAGAAGCTGTGCTTAGGAAGAGAAAGGGTACAAATTTGTGGCCACCACTATTCTGCAGAATTTGCTAACTCTTCTGGTTGCTTCTGCAACTGATTTAGTAATTTTTAAGGAAGATCTATGAATGTTGTTTCTTTTCTATATTCAAATAGCACCTAATGATCAGATATACTTTTAATGCCTTTTAGTCTAAGAGAAACCTACCTGGTTGAGTCCTATTTAAAAGCAGAAAATACAAAGAATGCTTATGAATGTATTCTGCTAAAGAAATCTGGTTTACTTCCTTAAGCAGAGAAGCCAGAAGAATAACTCATGATCAAACTTGTGAATACTTTTCTCTATACATACACAGAACTTTTTTCAGTTAAATATAATACTACAAAAGAGACAGAATCCTTCCATGCCCTACAGGAGAAATATGACAGCCGATTATGGGAATTACCCATTACCAAGCTACGACAGAGTAAATACATCAAAGGAATATCCGAGAACAAGAGACACACCAAGCTCTGAGAAACAGATACCTGGCTCCAAGGGTTGTAAATCAGCTTACCCAATTTCTTTGGATATGGAGCAATACCCCTATGTGAGAGGAATTGTAAGAACTCATTTGTGCCTCGAGAAATTGTGGAAGGGAATTTACCGTTCCTTATACAGCCAATCACTTCTAATGAGCAATGTGCAAGGCCCTGTATCTCCCTAACCTTTCCCTGATATTCTGGAGAGATTTTAGAGACATTTTCTAACTCTCAGATGTGCCCAAAAGATCATTCTTCCATCCATATGCATGCATCAGTCTATATCCACGGATATTGTACTGTGCAGTCTCCACTCAGAGATCCTATGGAGCGTTACATGGTCTCCTAAATCTCCAGATGTGACAACAGAAAGTTTATCTTAAATTATTGATTCTTGAATGCTCTAAAAAAATACAACATAAATACCTCTGGATTTATTATTTGTGCATAATGAATATAAGAATCTGCAGCTGTACTCAAGCATGCTTAAGTGCCTAAAAAACCTAACATTTTCCTACTTCTGTATCTGTTACTAAAATATTTCCCCTATGATCTTCAGCAGTATGATCATGCTAGAGAAGAAAGGCAAGCAGTTCAGAAAATTTCTTAAGAGAAACAAAATTTTAAGTACAAAAGCTCTTCACTTTTCACTAAAGAGAGAGGCAAAAAATATTCAGTGAAAAGAACTGAAACCTTAAGAACTGGTCACAAAAAAGCAGAAATGGAGATCAGTAGTGAAAAACACATCCCTCCAAGGATGGGGAATGAAAAGTGAGAAAATGGAGCTTTCTGGCTCAATGTAATCAAGTCCTACAGTTAAATCCACCAATCTTACCTTTCTTCATCAGTTACATTTCTCATTTATTTACCTCATTAACCATTAGGAGACATTTAGTAAGTTTCATGGTCTCTAACAAACAGCCTCCAAAGCAGATTTGATTTAATTAGCAGACAAACTTTATGATTTAGCTGTGATGGACTTCTTATTTGAGATATAGTATCTCATTTTATCCCATTGCCAAAATAATCTGTGTGTACTAGTTTAAATTCCATATAAATGCCTGATTTTCTAACACCTTGAAAATTATGATGAGTCTTTCCTTCTTTAATACTCTTTTCACAGTGTTAGAGGGCTCAAATGCAACCTGAGGAAGAAAGCACTGTTCTAGAAGGCTGGTGTTTGCTATTCTGCAGAGAAATTATTTGATTAATCCCTAAGGGAATGACTGAACTAACTGGAAATTGTAAACGTGAAGGAGATAACTGAGAAGTGCTAATCCATGGCATAAACAAGTAAATTTGCCAAAAGAAGTCTGACTGAGGAATACCACTCCATGACTGGCTGCTGAGGTGATTCAACCCTCTGTGGCAGGTATGGATTGTTCCCCCTTCATGCAGCAGGTGCTAAGAAAGCTCTTACTGGCAACATAGGGGAGAGACTGAAAGCTGAACAGGCTTACAAATAAAGAGGACAGCATTTTCCAGGAACATAACTGGATGAATGTTTAGAGGTAAAGCACAAAGGAACCGCCTTTGTCCAGCTATTCACCTTTCAATACACATTTTCATGGTCTTTTTTTCTTCACAGCAGTTCCCAGTCACAGTTTTTGATCTTTCTGCCTCTCCCCTCCAGCCACCACATCTACAGGATATATCCTTTACCAAGGTGCTCCCTTTCTTGCTCCTAATTTGACGCATAATTGTCTGTCTGGGCCCACTCAAGGTCCCAGCAGCAATCCAGATGACTTTCTGTTAGATATTCTCCAAACACACACAAAAAGTTTTCTGTGTGTTAGGTCAGTGACCAAGCACAAGAAACTAAAAGCAGGAGGTGGACGAGAGAAGTGAAGCACAGGAAAGTGTTGGTCAGCAAAACCAGTCAGTGAAAGGGATGTACAGAAAAAACTGAGTGATGCCAAGCTGCCTCTTTCAGTTCGAGTCTACATTCTTCCCAGTTTCACCAAATTCACACAAAAATGTTTAAAGAAATGGTCCACTGCCAGATGTCTCTCATGCATAATTGCTCTAATTTCTGATGATTCAGATTGGAAGAAATTTCAGTATTCTGAATATTTGTTTTCATTTGAAATTATAGCTCTTAAAAAAATTTAATACACAATTAATATTTAGAGCAGTTATCATTTCTGATCATTTTTTTTCTGAGCCTTGTCAATAGCTTCTCTTTTTTCCACTTTACAAGAAAAGGCAATTTGACAAATTTCTGGATGAAAATACGGACTAAGAAGAGCACATTTCCTGAAAGCAATATCATTTGGTCTTGATCCTGTGATTACTTCTCATGTGAATGGCAGTCTTGCTGTCAACATTTAGACACAATAAGACTGTTCTGCATGAGGAGAATTTGAAGATGTGTGATCATATGACTGTGTATACTAACAAGGAAGGATTTTCAAAGCAGCCTGAAGCACTTATGTACCTAAACCAAATAAAAATTCATTACTTGATTCCTACATCTCTTGGATGCCTTTGAAATCGATGTATATACATAAAAGCATTACCCTTTAATTAGCTACTTTAATTATACCTAATAATAATTATTTTAAGGATTAAAGAGTGTTTTGATATTTCTACTTCTTTTCCAGACTTTTATATTCTCATATGGAAACCTTACTTATGTTGTAAATTTTTGTTTTCCTGTAGAAGATGTATTACAAAGGAGACAAGCTGATGGTATCATCATGAAAAATTAATTCAGATCACAGATTAAAATAATTTTAATATTCTTGAATTTTCATTCACTCATATTCTTGGGTACAAAACGTGTGGGATCTAACTGGATGAATTTTTCTTCTTTTTATCAGACCAACGATTTTGTGTCAGTTCTTTGACCATATCAGAATGAAATTCATCACGTTTCAGAAACCTAGAAGCTGGATATCCAAGTTCAAGCTATTCCCATTCCCCTAGCAGTCAGTAAAGAGACATTGGCTTCCCTGGAGGGCAGTTTATCTGATCTGTTCTAGACACCTATCTCAGGAAGAGATGAATTGCTGTCTGGAGATGGTATTTCTCTCCATTGACTATTAAAAGAGTGTGTAGTAACTGTCTTAGTCACTTTGTAACTTAGTTACGGTGTTGGATGCCTAAACCAGGGCAGATGGATCTCCTGTTAGGTGACATTTTTACTTTTACTGCTTGCCAGGTTCAAAAGAGCATTACAGGCAAATCAATGTGTTTGTCTGCTGTCCCACTTTCTATATACGTACATGTGAACATCTGTTTTGGAAGCTAATGAAAGTAGTTCTTCAGATTCTTTCCTCAAAGTTGTTTTTAGCAATTCTTCCATATATAGTAAATGCCAGATATCTGTTGAGATATTCTGTGCAAATGCTTGCTTGCCAGCCCTTGTAAACCTGTTCTGTCATGAGCTCCCAGTCTTCACATTAAAGCAGCATAATGCCAAGGTGCACGTACATGCAAGCAAGGAATGTAATAAATTATAAAGTGCCAAATAAAATGTAAAAATAAAAACCCTCTGAAACCTCAAGGGAAGAAAAGACAAATATATAAATTTTTTTTTGTATGAGAGAACACAGAGTGCTAGAGGCTGAAATCTTTCAAAAGCAAGTGCACTCCAGTAAAAATGTTCAGACATGGGAAAATGAAAAATATGAGATTTTTGAGAGTTAAGAGTCTGAAGCAAAGCATCATGAACAGTGTTTGTGGAGTAACTCATTAACTTTTTCTGCCTGTTTTGAAAGGTTATATAGATTGCACTACTGGCCTTTCACATCTGGTGTTTAAGGTTTAGAACTCCCCTGTTCAGCTTTCATGACTCTAAAATCTTGATTACAACAGTTATGCTACAATAGAAAGGGGAATAAAAAATGCCTGCTCCAAACCAGCTGTAGGGGTTTATAAGCAATAGAGAAAGTAACCTAGGGAGAAATGGGGGAGGATTAAAGGGGACTGAAATATGAAATTCAAACCTTGCCATGATTTTCAACATATAAAATTTAAAGGTGAGTGACACTTGTTTTCTATTGGTCTTTTCTTTTCTGAGCTTCACTTAGTTCTACATGTCTGAACCAGAACTGAAAATAGCAAATGGCTACTGGCAGAACCAACAGGCTTCTACATCAGCAGTAGTGGCATCTGTTCTGCAGCCACATACTTTCTGACCATGAAACACTAAAAGAAATTCATTAAGTTTGAGGAGGAACATAAAGTTTCTCAAGCTGGGGTCCTCAGACATCAGAAAACAGCCTGGAATCCAAAAAGGGACTCAATATTTACTTCCTTTTCTGATATATAGGACTCTTATTAATGCTTTCCAAATGAAATTTGCACTTTTTGCAATAATATCACTGTATTGACTCATGTTTGTTGGAAATGTACTATACTGCTTAATCTTTTTCTTCAGTACTGGTGCTTCCCACATCTTCCCCAGTCTCTGTTTGAAAAATTGATTTCTAAATTGATTGCTCAGCAATAATATTTAAGTCCCTGAAATTTTAACACCAGTACTTCTGCTTTTTCCATTGTAAATTCATGTTGAATCTCTGCTTAGAGAAAGGAGGGAAGACACATGTCCTGTACCAGATTGCTGAATTTATGTCATTTGCTTCATAGCTATAACAAGTGTCCACAGTGAACTATGGTGAGCTGTTGTGGGAAAGAACTTGTATTTCCTGATGTTAAAGCTCCAGGTAGGACTAGTATTTACTTCTATTTAATTTCCAAGCTATCAGTTTTTGAGGAGTGTTTTGAATTCTGGGATGGGCCCTGGCATGTCCACAACCACTCTCAGGCTGGAATAAGCCTCCACTGTTAAAGTGTACTGATTGCTCCTTCGGAGTCATTAAGAGGGATATTACTCTGAACAGGCTTTGGGACAGATCCCAGCAGAACCTGACTGGAAGTCTCCCCTCATCTGGCAGCAAAAGTCTGTGGTTTACCAGCCTGTTACACACCCTTCTTACAGCAATGCATATCCCTGGATTTGTTATGTAATCTTGTGACACACACTCATAGAGACAATAAGTGACATGATCTCTTATGGCTCCTTCACCAATAATCATCAGACTTCTAATTTTAGCTCCATACACACTAAAAAAGAAAAGAAAGTGGGTGCCTGGCTTTCTTTAAAAGTGAAATATAAATGAAGTTGTGAAATATAAGTGTAGTGCTTTTAAAATGAAAGAAAAAATCACTTGTGAAGTCACTGCATCCTTTTAAAGGGAAAGTCAGGGGATTTCTAATTGTGACAATGTGAATTTTGGTACTACATGAAGGAGGAGCTTAATGGAAAGGTTTACTCATAGTGTAATATTTTTTGATCTACTTTCTTCTCATTTCCATGAACACATTTCTTGGCATGGAAAGCTTCATTTGCACATGGTTGTTCTCACTGTATGCAAATAATTTTTTTGCAACACAATTTATCTCTACAGGCTGATCTCTGTGATCTTCCCGACACATTTGGAAGAAGCTGACAATGTAGTTTCTACTATCTAAATGTCTGCCTTCCCAAACACATTTAATTCATTTTAACAGCAGTCTCTGCAACTTTTCTACTTCGTGCTTTTATTTTCTTAGACTTTATGGGTTAATTGGGTTCATATGAGCTCAGTGTTTTGATTGAAGATCTCCAAGAAAAGAATCAAGTGTTATAGGGAGAAACACTGATGAATCAGTGGGATGACTTCTAACAGCCAGAGAGTCAATGTCATGTTTTTATAGTGCAATGTTCTTTCTTATAAGCTGTAAAAGGTCCTGATCATGTACTATCATTTAATACCTCATAACAGATTTTTGTAAACAGCAATATTACTTCTAGTATCCTTGCCAAACTAATGTGGTGCTAATAGCTGCATTGTACTAACTCATATTGGTTTTGTATATTCATAGGAATTTCTTTTTCAATGTCAAAGTTAAATATTTTATCATGTATCAGTATTTTTGTCTTCGACAAAATGATTCATGTGAGTCTTTAACAAGTTGCTAAATTGCAGATTTAGAATTCAGACAGGTAGACTGACTGCCTCCATGTCACAAGGTACCACATTTCACAAATTATCCCTTCGATTGGATGCCAAAGTCTGGATTTTGCTAAGCAATTAAGCATTAAATTACATTTAATTTCAAAGGGTTAAGCTAAACAAGCAATTTGGGTTGCATGTGATAACCATTTTGTCTTTCCATGGTTGACATTTATGTTGTTGACATATTTTGCCAATGGTAATTTGATGTTTATTTCCAGTTCATTGATGAAAATATTGAATGCCATATAAAACATCTATTATGTGCATCCACACTAAGAGCATCCCAGGTGATGATTAATCCCCATGGATGGATGGTTTTTTTGATGTGTTAGTTATTTCTTAAATTCTTTAATATACACTGTGTAAATACTGTAGGGCCCAAATACCTTCACCAGAATGTCAGGGCAGCTAACTAAATTGTCAATTATAATAATGCTTGTAACAGCAAACAATTGGAACATTCTTATTGACTTTAGAAGCTGTGTCATAGAAAGGTGGAAAAGAAAAAAAAAAGAAAAATTACAATTTTATATACAAAAATAAACTTGAATTGATTTTTTCCCCCCATGAGATTATGATATGGGAAGAGGTATGTCTGAGATTCAATTGAGGAAAATGTGGGTTTGCAACTCCATCAGTCCCAAATTCTAAAGCTATTTGCAGCTCCATTGCTTCCCTTCAGGTTAACCAGAACCATGTCCTTCCATATAAAAAAATAACCCTTTCTTAAAGGTTATAGCCCCTAACTTAATCCTTTCATAATGCCCTTTTAACAAGAATTTTGAAGCATAGGATAACTGTTAGATAATAAGATTAGATGTGAATCCATTAGGATGTGTAATGTCTAGACCGAACCAGAGAGACACAGAGGAGGCTGTTCAAAGGGACCTGACTCTCTTTGCTACCCAAGACATTTCATGACGTTTTAGATATCCCAGATATCCTCTCTGGTTTCCAGTTGTCACTTCAAAATAATTTGTGTATTCTGGAGATGTTTTGTCACATTTACTAGCCTAGAGTCTTAAAAATTGTACATTAGCTCAGGAGTCATTAGATACCTATGTCTGGACAATGGAATTGAATTCCGATGCTATTACAAGAAGAAAGATATATTGGAATTATAATTGGAAAGTTAAGCTATAAAAATATTTATTCTCTCATCCAGAACTTGGATTTGAATCTAATACAGACACACATATTTTTATATGTGTCTATAGTCTACAATGTCAGGAGAAATATTCTTTTATGGTTCACATAACAAAATGTCACTTGAGCATTTTATGTACCCCACTTTGTGTTCAAACCCAAATGAGTATGACTGTATATGAGCTCTTCAATATTGCGTGTGAGTAGCTTTGGAAGTCTTTATGCCATTCTGGTTTTAGTTGACACTGCATTCAACATGCAAAATCGAAAATAAATTTAAAAATAGAATAAATTAAATAAAATAAATAAGGTAAAACTATGTTTTCTCATCATACAGATGACTGTGGCCTAATGGGTGAAATCCCCAGGGACCAGCTTCCCAAAAGACGTGCAGATTTCTCAAAAGGAGACATGGTATAAGGGACTTCAGGCTCCAAACCATCAACCAGGTAAGTCTGCGTTCCTTAATGAAGAGAGCATGACCAAGCCGCATCAGAATGTGATGCACTGTTGCTTTCACATGCTTCCAAACATTTCCTGGTTACCAAGTCAACATAAGTTGGGCCAGGTCAAGTCCTGCTGTGTATATTGACCCAAAGAATTCAATGAGCTTCATTTCATTTTTATTTAGTAAGAGAGGGGAAGGAGGTACCAGAATGGGACACATAAACTCAATTACAAGGTATTTGTGTACCAATCTCAATGGGATTTGGATCAGGCAGCACATTTCATGCACCACTTTTCTTAAGAAAATTATGTTATCTGCCTACACAGAAAACATAGAATCCTAGAATAATTCATTTTGGAAGGGTTCTCTGTATGTCACATTTTCCTATCCCACCTCTCAAAGCAACACTAATTAGATCAGGGACTCTTCTCCTCTAGGGCTCAGTGAGGGATTTTTCAGTGTCTTGCAGAACACCAGAGTGGCTCCATTCAATTCTAAAAGAAGCTTCCACTCACTGGAAAGAAGAGTAAAAATAATCACCCCTGAAATTTTACCTTCCTAAAAATTACCGAGACTAATTCATTAGTGGATTACACTAATCATCATACCAGCAAATTATATCCATGAAGTCTCTAACCTTATTGCATATTATCACATCTGCTGCCCTTTCAATGATACACTTGAATTAATGTCTGAATAACAGGTTCACATCTCCTTAATTGAAACTAATGACTAAATAAAAAGATCAAAAATCTTTATATTCTTTAATAAAAAAACCCTACACCAAGTGTCTAAAGAGGCATATAACTATTCTTGGAAGAACTCCAAGATATCACATGTGAAGGGGAGAGAAGAATGTGAAGGGGAGGGAAGGAGGTGACTCTTTTTTAAGGGAAAGTACAGAATTTGGAAATGGAAATTTAGGCCAGATTCTGCCACACCTACACATGCTGGAGAACAATATTACAATAACTCTGTTGGACTGAAAGATAAAGCCATTTCTCAAAAGTGATTCTAATCAAGACCTTACAAAGTAAAGATGATATAGGACATAAACAGAGTGTGTTTGCTGATTTGATGCAGGAGGAGCACCTGCATCACAAACATATCAGTTGCATCACTTGAATCCTTGACCTTTAGTTTCCTTCAACACTGAAAAACAATTTTTCTACAGCACTTTAAAAATCTCTGCTTTCCAATAGGTCAGCAATACCTTTAATTTTAATCTAATACATATCACCAGTCTACTCATATTGCAGCTTTTAAATTGCTAGTTATTAAAGCTTTTCTATTTAAAACATAATTCAATTTCTCTAATTAAAATATCACTATTGGAATTATTGTATCATTAATACCATCATTTTGGTTTCCCTATAGATTTTTCTTGATCAAGGACCTTCAAATATACATATATATCCATAATTGCCCCCTAAGAAAATAAGCACGAAAAACTACTTAAACTCAGTATTAGGGGTTAGCGTATGGAAAATGAATGTTTATGTTTCCACTTGGAATTCTGTAGAGTGGTACATATGATATGTACGATGCTTATAAACAAGATTAGCTGACCCCAACTAACATGGTAATGACACTCTTACGCAGTCCCCAGTGGTTTCCTTGAAAGCATTGGTATTCTAACAAAAACACAAAGCTTTAATAATACAAACATGAAACAGCTTCCACTGTGCCACCTCTCCCTTGGACAGATTGTCTCGGGTGTGAAGTGGACTGCAGTGTTGTGAATTATTGTGTACACCTTCTGAAGAAATCAGGAAGACTATTCATAAAACTTCAATAGTGGAAGAGCCAGACAAAATTATGTTTCATTCATAAACGTCAAGTCACTAGAACATCTTTAACTCATATTTGCAGAGTTTCCTAATTTCTTGTAGGTATTCTATTTCCTGGATGTTTTAATGTATATTTTTATAAATACTGAAGACTAGTAGCTGAATGTAGTGGTAGTATGTGTATATATTCTGAGCAACTGATCCCAGAACCTTTGTCTCAGGTTTGGCTTGATTTTTTCTCCATGGATGTCATTTAAAAAAAATAACTGCTGAGTCAGACTCACTGCTACTAACACATGGCTAAGTCAGTAAAGTTACAACAATAATAACGTGGTCTGTTGTATATGAATAAAGATTAAAGATGATCCAGGATACTATTAGCTTTACACACGGTGTATATTTTCATGACCTGCTTTTCTCCTAATTCCTCAACAATAACTCCCTCCTGTTCAGGTTCCAGAGATCTGAAGGAAACCCAGCCATAGAAATGAGTGAGATGTGTATTACTAGAATTTTCAAAAACAAGGAATTTTTTTATGGCATATCTAGTGCCTAGTTTACCACGCAAATGCCATGAAACTATAAAGTATAAAGCAATTCAAGTTTCAGTTTTACATTTACTTACATGAGCCTCCTTTTCACCATGTGAAAACCCTTTGCAGTGCAGGTTGTGGATTTAGCAAAATAAAACTCCAACCTGCAGAGGTGAGAGCTGAGAAAATGTGCTGTGTGTGAATTTCATGCAGCTTTCACTCCACTAAGTGACCTCAGCATTTGCAGGGTCACAAACAAACCCATTCATATGAATGGGAACCTGAGGAGAGATTCAGGCTTAGATGGGTACAGACACAGGGACAAATTTCCATGGGATAAGTTCGGACTTCCCTCAGATCTCATGTGAAAACTGTCTGACTGTCATCTTCCAGAAAAACACGTGGCAGATAAACCCACGGTAATGCTACAACCACAAACAACTACAGCAGAGTACCAAAGGGTGCTGAAATTTCTTACCTCACCCTCCCCTGTCTCTGTACCTATGCTCACAGGCATCTGTAGAATTAGGGTTATCTCCACATTGCATTGAAACAAGACTTTTTAGGTTCCTAATTACTAAAGATGTACGTGTCAGCCACCTGGACACTTCTTCAGATCCAAAATTCCTAACACAGATATAGATCTGCATTTGTATGTGTGTCTGTATGTGATTTTATTGGCTATGCATGTGTCCTCAGACTTGCTTACAGTTTAGGAGCTTATCTGGGAATTGAATTGAGAGATTCAAGGTCTGGTGAACTAATCTCAGTTCCTAACTAACCAGTGTGTGACTTCTGAAATATCTACCAGTAGAACAGATGGTTTTGGTCTAAAATGTTTTTTGAGAACATGACTGGTCCTAAGACTAGAAGGTTTGAAAAATTACAGACAAACAAGCTATGTAACAAGGAGTGTAACAACATTTCCAAGGGTGAGTAAAGATGGGAGAAAAAACATGCAACATATTGCATATATTATCAACAGACTACTCAGCTTCTCTACTGTCTAAATGATATTGATTGAGATATTTGTTGCTCCAGTATTGCAAATATTTTTTATGTCTAGGCTGTTCTGTCAGGCATTAAATAACATTCCCATTCTCATTTTCAAGAACTATGTCTAATCTTTGTTTACACTAATGCTTCCTTTGTTGACTTTTAACAATTATGTGCCATTGACAATTGTTTATTGTTGTTTAATTAGGAGGTGGATTATTCCCATGTTTTAATGATTACTGCTCAACAGTTTGACAGAAATGTTATTCCCAAAACCACCAAGCACAAATTGGATTTGATTTATTTTACTTAATCTTGTTATGATTGTATTATAAACTCTCCAAATTATATTTTTTCATTAATTGCAATATCTCACAGTTTCAGCTCAGCAATGTATACCATAGGAAACAAATATAAAATGTTCATGCTTCTGAATTCCCTCTTTAAGGAAAAAAAAACCCAAAATGTACAATAAAGTCATTCACACTGTCTCCAGAACTGATTTTCAGTTAGTAAATATGCAGTATCTTTTTGCTGTATGTAAGAACATACAATCATCCAGGACACTAGAAGTGGCCATCTGTTGAGTGCATTCTCAGTATTAGACATAAAATTTGAAATGAGAAATTATTGATAATGGGCAACTTATAAGTGCTGAGTTTTAGGTAGAGAAAAACATGGCATCCACCCTCATTAGCCAATACAAACACTTTTTTTTTTTCCATGAAATATTGATGATCACTAAAATAATAATGAGGAAGAACTGCACAAGCTAAAATTTGCATGAGCTAGAGCAGTAGCCATTTTCAAGTGCAGTATTTCACATAACAAAAAATTTAGACAGATTAAAATAAATATTGTATGTAGATCAGGTGACAACGGGCTGCATGTAAATTGGTTATCTCCTGTGCATTACTCTCAGTACATATTTTTAATATAATTTTCTAAGGAAAGGATGTTTAGGTCATGGTTATCATTTAAACTGTAAAACTGATCAAAATAAAGCAATGTTAAAAGAAAAAAATGAAAGAAATATTAAAATACAGGGTTGAAGAAAATTAAAAAAAAACCACTGAAAGGTCCAGGTTTTCAATTTTTTTTCAAAATTTCAGTTTTTGTTTCTTTGGGTTGGGAATTCTTTGCCAATTTATCTAGAAGATTTTGGGTATTGTGAGCCTGGGGAACCTATGCTGAAAATATTGTCAGTATTGGGCTGAGAAACCCCAGAGCCAAAAGCCCGTCTGGCTGGGCTGAGCCAGCAGAGAACAGAGCAGGGCTATGGCAGAACATTGCACCTCCTTTGTTGGAAGATTTTTTGAAAGCAGCATAATTTCCTTAAATGTTTTACTTTGTCGACTCAGCCATTTCTGACAGACTGATGCTGAAACTGAACATTTATAGCCCCATCCGTGTATCACCACTTGATTCCGTCTAAAGCATTTGAGGAATCTGCCTCGCTCCCTTGTGGTGTTTCTGGAGGTCATGCACGACAGCTTCTGTGACTCTTAGCAGCTTCCTAGAATTAAAATAGTAGTTGTAGGGAAGAATTATAATTTCTTAAACATGAAAAAGGCTTTTAGGGATGTTCACATACCTGAGGGTTGACACTGTGCATTAATACTTCAAGCTAACGTAACGCAGTGTGCACCAAAATATGATTTAAGACAAATCAGTGAGACAAGTGAAAGTTTCACCTTTCCTTTTGAAGATTTTGTGCCTTTCTAATAACAAAATATTTTATACTATAGTTGTTCTAAGTTATCTTCTTACTGTATAAAATCCAAAATTAATATTTTTCAAAAGCACTACTTCAGGGTGCTGAGGACCTTCTCAGGGTTTGAGATCCTAAGTTGCTTAGGAAATTCCATCTCAGGAGATCAAAACTCCTGAAAATTACTCTGTGTTATTTAAGTTTTCTTTCAGTGGTTCTCCATCCATCCCCCAGCATTTTTGCTAGCAAAAATTTATTGCAGACCTGTTATTAACCCTTTTAGCCTGGAATTTCTTTCACATTTCTGGCCTAAAACTTAATCACATTCCTTAAATCTAATTTTAAAATCTACCACATTTCCTACTGCTGCTTCCCTTTGCAAAAAGGATACAGTTCTCTGTATGAATGATGGTTCAATAGGTTTTCAAACAGATTGTGAGATATTAAGAAGCCAGAAATATTGTTAGTGAACAACAGTAGTGACAGAGAAACACTCCTTACTTTTCATCTATATTTCTACTGCCTTTGAGATAAATCACAAAACTCCCATTCACTTTGGTAGTAACTGGACTAGACTATTGATATGGAGCTATTTCTTCCAGGAATATGAAGTCAAAGAAACAAGGTTTAATCCTACATATGCTAGAAACTGGATGAAGAAATGTTTTTGAGAGAAGACTGATGTAATTTCAAGCCAATTCCTTTTCAGTAAAACAACAAGGAGTTGTAATAAAAATGAATGGCTCATCTATTCACACATTAAAAAAATTGTGTCTAATATTGTTATGTAACAGGAATTGGAAAATGGAAGACAAAATGAATTGCCAAGGACATGATTTAGGTTTTGAAGGATGGATTTGGATTCCTAAATCTTTCTTTTGAAATCTTCCAAATTGCTTATAAAAATGTGCAAATGGACAGCAAATCAGCAAAAAATGTTATATTTTTTTCAAAATGATGGATTTTGCCATCACAATGTTTTTATCCTCCTCTTCTTTAACATTACATATTCCTCTAACACCTTCTTTCCACATATAAACAGATGTTTTAGATAATCAAAGTTATTGAAATAACATCTGACCGTATTACATTCCGTATGTGTATGTGTTCTGTATGTCTGTGTGATCTACATCTCTATGAATCCACCTACTTATGATGTCAATGATAATGGAAAAGTGGCTCATTAGTCACATCACCTGCCTTGTGACATTCATCCATACTCCAATTACTTACACTGCATCTGTCTGCACAACAGCTTCAGAGTCACCAAATATACTAAAAAAATCCATATTCATTATTCCTAAATTAAAATAAAAGTAAATAAGATTAAAATATAGGCTTAAAGATGTTGGTGTTATCAATTCCATAACCAGATATTGCCGTGTCAAGAAAATGTATCACATATTTAATTTCCTAGGATGTTGAACGCTGTTGAGTTTCTTGTTATAAGGTGACTAAGGCCTCAAGAATCAGAAAATTGGGAACCTTTTGTTTCCATGCCAGGGCCTGATTAAACTAGTTTGTTCCTGTCCAAACACTTACTTCAAATATATCTTGTTTCAACTTGGTGTTCATAACTTTATGAAGATCAAATTGTTTAAACTCTTCTTTTCCTTAAGCTGGAAGAACCCATGCTTTCTTAATATCCCTTTGTGAAACAGGTCTTCCCCTTTGTTCATCCCCTGCTGCAACATCTTCCAGTGTGAATGTCCTTCTCTTGAACAGTCAGCCAGAACTGGCACAGTGCTGCATAAAAGGTCTTAGCAGTGGCTTTGTTACATTTTCCTCTATTTCTTAGGTAGTTCCCTGCCTGATAGATACTATAGACATAACTGTGTGTGAATGGTCACATTTCATTAATGGTTTATTGATGCCTCTAGATCACATACCATCACCAGTGGATAAACTTGCCATTTCTAATAACAATTTATCCTGTTTATTATTACTTGCAAGATCTTCAATTTTTACTGGCTGTTTTTCTTGCTTAGTTAAACAGATCTAATAATTGCTATTCAGAAGAAACAGATATTATTCCATTCTAAAAATTTGATAAAACCATTAAGACTATTTTCAATCAGACTTGTGATTTCTTATATTGACCCAATTTCTTTTTGCATTCAGACATGGATGTTACTGTTGCCCTTAAACTGCATGAATACAATCATCTCAATACATTTATTTTGCCAAGCAATTCACTCTCTGATTATCAACATACATGTGTTGGATAACTCCTGAAGTTTCTGTATGGATCAAAATAATATTTTTTTTCTTAAGATGAAAGGTAGATCAATTTCTGTATGCAGCTCAGAGGATGAGAGCTATAATAGACAATAAGGGCCGTGCAAGGCTTAAGTTCCTCAAAAAGATTTTGTCTCACAGTCATCTACCATAGTTCTAAAACTCCTTCAATCTTCATAAATTCCCTTTCTTACATGTTCTATATAATCTCATACCAGTGCCCAGTGGCCAGAGAGTGTCACACCCTCTGAACAGCATGTTGTAAAAGTTCTATCATGGAACAGAATTGACACTATTTATGCTCTTTGACCAAAGAAATATGTTTTAGTGCTGCCAGATGTGTCCAGAAGCAGTTTAGGTGAAGAATTACAAAATGTAGATACACAGTCTGCTCTGGATTAAGTAGCTCTGAACTGTGTAAACATGAGCAGCTCCTCATCACGTAATGAGGGACAAGGGTCATCCCAGAATTACATCTTTATCAACATAACTTTACATTTTGGCATTGTCCAGATAGCAGCAATTTCTGTCTTGATTTACACATCTCTATCAAACATCTAGCCTTCTGACCCATTATCCATATCCTTGTCTATGATTAAAATTATTCATAAGATTCTCTGCCCTTTTAAAGTTAACATTAGCTTTTGTCTTACTCTTACTGCAGTGCCAGTTCCACTGTGGCCTTCTTTTGAACACTGTGGGTAAAGATCCCTTTATCATTTGTGCTAATTTCATTGTAAGGTCTAATAGAGTTATAAGTCATTATTACTTTATCCTAATTTTTTCAAGACCTTTTAATGTGTAACTACCTACTCTGATTTCTCATTGTATTTTCCAGCAGCCTTTTTAATGTTTCCATTTTCATACTGTCTCTATTTATTTAATATCAGTCACTTATTCTTATTTTTTCAGTCTCTTACTATTAAAAACTTTGTTTACAGGTGTCTTTTGTGTTTAGTATTTCAAATATTTAGACACAGACACTCCATGCTTTTTGAGTACAAGTTATTTTATTTCTCCAAGTGGTTTTCTTCCATATGACCCCTCTGCCTACTAGAACTATACACAAAACAACATAATCCATTGCATTTTCTGAAACACTGTTGGAGAAAGCTATCAACTATCATGGCAAGAAATGCGTTGGATTTACTTTTAACAGTATAATTTGTTCTTTTAAAAAGTCAACTATGTTAACAGGTAATTACTTTAAGTATTTAAAGTTGCTTGTGATAGAGTCATCACACTACAAATATGTCTTTACAGATACAAGGAGCACTGAGTAGGCTATAGCAGAATTCCAACCTCTTTTCCATCCTTGAATGAATATTGACTTAAACTGATTTGCTTCACCTATGTCGTCATTTTTTTTTAAGTTAACTGCATAATCAATGTGTCATGGAAACTTTTACTGTTATGTTGGGTTTGTGTGCTTTTCTTTAGAATCTCTTCTTAAATCTGTTCTTCATCTTTGGCAAACTCATCTGCTCTTCCTGTTTTCACAGTTATGTCTATTGCTACTCACCTATTACTAGTCATGCAAGCTTCTCCATTTTGTTCATTAGGGATAAAACACATAGCAAAAAATATCTTAATTATTACATAGCTCTCATTCATCAAAAATATCTGACTTACAAAGAAATTTGATGTTTTTAGAGGAAGAAATAGAAAAACAGGTAAAGGAGTCATCTTACACTTTATAAGCACTTTCATCTCAGGTGTGTAGCTGAAATATATGTTATGCCAATCATTTCATACTTCTTCAGTCTTGTAATTCATGCAGTAAATCAGACAAGTTTCACATGTTTCCAAACCATCCCCTGCTATTACTTGTGTATCCTTCTCATTGATCCACATTATCCCAATTTGGAGTTTTCAGTATCTCTTAGCATTTTACACAGTATGTTAATTAGGTGTTGAAAAGAAGGGTAGATATCAAAATCTACTGCCATCTGTCATCTATGTCTCCCCCACTCTTTTCCTTCTTCATTCACGATTTTGCCTGTGTGAGACTTTCAACATATTTTGGAACCCCTTCCATCTGCCAGTAAAGAGCGAAAAATGTTTTCTTAATTGATAGAGCTACTCCTTACCTTTTTATTTGGGATATTAGCTAGGAGAAACCAGTCAAAGAATACATTCATTTAGCTTGGACTCAAAGGCATGGCCCCTGGAAGTATCGAGCATATCAAACAGAAAAACTAAAAAGATGTATATGAAAGGTAAGATTTCCAACATTCAGGTCCTGTTGTCTTTGCAATTCATCAGGAACTGAAAGTCTCTCACAAAGGGACATATTCTGTCAGAAAGAGAAGGAGGGGACATCAGTCATCATGCCTTATTCTGCAGTGATGCCACTCATGGATACTACTCAGAGCCTTTAAGGCTGCCTCCAGGTATGGAGTGAGCCCCACATCTTAATTCCAGTGTTCCCCCACCTCCATCACTATGAAGCCACTTCAGTACATCTGATATATTCCAGACATCCGCTCAAGGGCCACAGGTTTTCTACTTACCCTATTTCAGGAAGAATAGTTTATTTCCCATGCACAGGCTCACTCTGTCTTTGTATACTTCAAAGTGGTGTGAGTAGCAATCTCTTTTCCTGAACCTGCAAACAGGAGGGATCGGGATACAGGAGTCAGGGGTGAAAGGGGTATTACATCTTTTTCTATCAACATCAAAAACAGACATCAAAGTCTACATAGACTCTAACCTTGAATACAAAACACCCAAGGAAAAGCAGTAAAGCACCTTTCAGTGGGAGTCCCTGAGAGGACCTGCTTGACTATGGGTATTAAATGCATGAAGTCAGAAAGCATCTATTGAGGAAGACCTATTCTGAGAAAAAGCACCTAATAGACTACGTAGGCATGACTCAAGGTGATAAAGTCACTCTCTGGATTCAGAGCATGACTAACTGCTAATGGAGGCTTTTCAACACAGGGGATGAATCAACTGCCAGAACTGGGCATCTAAAATTTAAACATCTGAATTTAAAAAAAATTGTTCAAGACACCACTGAGATTAATGGGATTAAAAAAAAAAAAAAATGTTTCCATAATGCAATCCATTTTAAGATAAGTATCTAACTGGAGCAGAAAACACCCATACTTACTTTTTAGACTATGAAAGGAGCTTGCATTGACTGAATTAAGTTCAGATATCTAAGTATCAGATACCTAGAGTTGGGTGTCTTAGCCTAGAGGAGATGCATCCCACTGCCACATAGAACTTGAGATATGAAACAGATGGCTGTGGTAGGACCTCTGTCACCACTCAGTGGGAAGGTGCATATTTCTCACCACTGACAATGGGATAAATAGACAGTGATTATGCTTCTGGATCAGACACCTGATATAAGCACTTCAGGTTAGGACTAAATATACCTTGAGCATCAACTTTGGCAATCCACAAACAGACATAAAGAAAGGGCTGTAGTAGCACAAGTGACAAGTCTGAACTGGAACCCTCAGTTCCATATGCACTAAGGAAAGATGTTTGTGCCTTAGAGAGTGCTTCTAAATAGATAGCAATATAGGAATGAAATAATCTATGTATGGTTTATCAAATTTGTTCTTAGCACAAAAGCATGTCTCTCTATCCAGGACCAACTCTTAGATCACCTCCATTCCCACAAGAACATCTTCTGCTATATTACAGACTAATAAAACCATTCCCTTTCCAGCTTTATGAAATTACCTTTCCTTTTCCTTTTTCCTTACTCCAATCTTACTTGCATGTCAACATTGAAGGCTTTTGCCTGAGATTTGTATTTAGACTTGTTCAACCTAATAAGAACACTGCAATTTCCCTCCCAAATGGATGGAGAAGAGTTCCAACCCCTGTTTTGAATACAAAAGGTGGACAGTGGACTTGAAATTAATATGGCCAGGTCTTTTCCACTGAAATGAGTCCTAAGGGTAGTATGAAGGGCTAGTTGTGAAAATGGTGCAAGAACAGACAAGTGTTCAGACTAACTAGAACATACAGGCAAGGAAGTTTTGAAGTTTTCCAAAATTAGTATCCAGCTTCTAATGTCACAATAGTGAGTTTCATTGAGAAGTGAGT
This sequence comes from Orthonyx spaldingii, assembly GCA_013397795.1. Taxonomy (NCBI): domain Eukaryota; kingdom Metazoa; phylum Chordata; class Aves; order Passeriformes; family Orthonychidae; genus Orthonyx; species Orthonyx spaldingii. The sequence goes on from VZTJ01006682.1 coordinate 2,174,476, forward strand.
TGGCTGCATTGGGGTGGCCCACCTTAACTCTCAGAATGCGGGTTGCTTCATTCCACGCTGCCGCCACAAGAAAGTGAGTTGGAGCAGGCAGATATTATAATGCTACAAATGGGAAAGCCTTGAATAAAGCAGCTGCCATGTGTGCTAAGCAAGCATTGGTAAAGAGTGCAGCTCTTTCAAAACAGGGCTCGGTGTTTCAGGTTTTTCCAGCTTCACATTGTTTTATGTGACAGAATGCCTTTAATTAGGTTAGCAAAGGCTGAGATAATGTCTGTGTTTGGCAAATGTGCTCTGCAATGGCCTGAGGGCTTCTCTGTGGTGCTGAGTAGCTTCAGTTCCTATGAATGCTGGAGATTGCAAACTGAAACCTCTATCCTAGGCAAATGGTGATTGCATCATTAGTAAGAAGTTAATGACTTTCTCTTTTATCTTAACTGGATCATGGCTTTTTTGAAGGTTTTATACATTTTATTTTCTCTCGTTTGTCAGTTTAAGTATTGAAAAACAGACTGTGTATTTGGGGGCTCTTGAGTACCTCCTCCCCAGGAAGAAAATATAGAAAGTCTACTAATGTGTTTTCCTTAGAGTAATCATAAATAAAATATCCAGATGAGTTCCTGAAGAGGATAGCGTTCCTCATGCAAAAAGAATTTCCAGTTGTGGGGCTTTGTTCTCTGCATGTATTTATGCAGAAATACTCATGTATTTCCTCATACAGATAGTGCAATGTTTTCAGGAAGCACATTACAGCAGCAAAAGTAGGAAATGAAGACTGGCATAACTCACGTAATGTGTTTGGTTTGGGTTTTTTATAAATTTTAGTTTAAAATTATTGCTCTCTCTTGTTTTCATTTTGCCTGTTTGGAAAAATACCTATGATTTGAGTAGTCTTGAAGACTACCCTCTTTTCCTTGTTAGATCACATAAGAATCCCAGATCATCCATACCTTTTAAGGTATGTGAACTGCATTTGACTTAAATAGCAGTATTCAACCATCTAAAGTTATGTACCTGCCACAATGCTCTGCTGAATCAGACTAAGTTAGAAATATACTTTTCAATTTAACACAGAAAAAAAAATTGTGTGTGCATAGAATAAACATGCTCATGCCATTACCTTGATATGATGGATTCATTCTCTACCAAGAGCAGCAGAAAAAAAAAATCTTTCACAAATAAATCTTTTCCGAACCACATGCCAGGACTTGTTGGAAGGTTAAATTATGAAGCTTTGTGTATGATTGCTAAATCAACTAGACATTTTGATATTCATGTTAATGAAAATAGAAACTAGTTTTAGAGAATTATAAGATCCTTTACCCGTGTGCTTACCACACTGAATGTATGGCAAGGAAGGCATTAAAAACCTTTGAAATCAATACGTAACAATGAAATCTAAGCTGTGCTGTTAAAGGATGCTTCTCTTCTGCCTATACAAGGCCTTACTCAGAGGACCTGTTAGTACTGTCTGCTTTCTTCTCACCAATGTTCTATAAAGCCTGGTGTATTAGGTGACATGAAAAACTAGTGAATTAACTGAAAATGGCTTTATCTATCTTTAAGTCTTATGTTATACAACTGAAGGATTGTCTCTTGATTTCCTCTAGGGCTAAGGAGAATATCAGATGATAAAAAACTCTCATTCCAAAACTCAAGAGGCTATAGAAAAATAAATATTTTAACTCATATAGAGAATTTCTTGTACTGGACCAAGATAACTATAACAGTGAGGAAAAAAATAATTTTTTGTTAAAAAATGAATGGTAGTAAATTTTAATTTTATTGCATGATTCTGGTGTTTAATATTTGCATTCCACTTTTTTCTGTGCTGAGAGGTGAGGTATGAGGGAGTACTGATGTAACTTAAGGGTTAGGGCTGGGCATTGTCAAGCTCAACCAGCTGACAAGAACAGTAGTCCCTAAATTGCCTCAAACCTTCACATTTCCTAGTACTCTCACTCCCAGTAATTCATTTCACACCATCCATCTGTAATCCCTTGTCCCTCTTGCCTTACCTTTCCTGCCATACTACAATACATTCCTTTATTTTCCATACCATATATCTATTATTCCTCTGGGTTCTAAAAGGCACAATTGGTGACACAAGTTTAGCTGAAAGTTTAGCTGAAATTCAAAGCAAAGTGCTAAAGATCAAGCAGGCAGATGTAGAAGCTTCTGCATCTTACAGTATCACACTACCAAAGCCACACAAATTACAACCAATCTCACATCCATCATACTGCAAAACAGAGGAATTTTGGTCTTCGTAGGGAAAAGAACAGGCTGCTTCTTGTGAGATACATATGGATAATGGTCATATTGCAGCTGGTACATGGCCATTGTAGGAGAAGGAGATTTGGAAACACTGAGTTTGGAGGTTTAAACCCAGGATCCCAATTCCTTAATGCAGCTAAGTTATTCAGCACTTACCCAGGATCCCACTTCCTTAATGCAGCTAAGTTATTCAGCACTTACAGTGGTTGTTTCCAAACATATGTGATGAGTGTTTTTTTCTTTACCCCAAAATCAGTGTCCTCTTAAACCTTTTCTTTCTTAATGGAACTGTTATTTTATAAATTTGAAACAAACGATTGTGTTGAAAGTACCTTTAGGGGATATGGAGGGGTGAACAGAGCATAGGTGAGATCAAAAGGCTTGTCTACCAAGACTTTTCTGAGGTTGAATGGCATATATTTTACATGGATTCCTGAGTCTGCAATGAAGATAAGTGGGAGCCACATATATGAAATATTCCCTTAAGATGAGAGTCAATATTACATTAACATCATTAACATTCAGATGGTGCACACAGTTTAAGGGCATTTTGAAAACCATGTTAAACAGTTAACCCTTATTGCTGCAGTATAATGTTGCCCTTTAACTTCCAAAAATAATTTAGAAATAATTTGTTATACAGAATTCAATTATGTGGTTTTATTCTTTCTTTAATCTTTTGTCTTTTTGTCTTCCTTTTTTTTTTTTTTTTTTTTTTTTTTTTGCCATGTATAAAAAATGAAGAANTCCTTTTTTTTTTTTTTTTTTTTCTTTTTTAGCCATGCATGAAACATGAAGAATCTTAGGCCCTTCTTTCTGGGATGGATTACAACAGCCCTTAATTTTATATTGTTTCACTCTTGTGTAACATCAGCATTTCAAGAATAAAGATATCCATAGAAAATTAAATTTTGCTTAAATACAGTCAACCTTGTGTTACAAATGAGAGATTTTTATCATAAGACAAAAGAATAGCAGTAGTAATAAAAAAATTCTTAGAAATTACTAAGAATGCTTTAAGGGTAATTAGAGCCTAATTAGAAATAGAGATGCTATCGGTATGATAATAGTTACCATTTTATTCTTGCCAGTGCATAATTTCTCTCAGTGACACAATGTGGTTTTATTCTGAAAACATGCACTCATAAATTGCTCACAGCAGTTAGTGGTTGAATTAGTAAAATAACTGTGTTTTGTTTTCCGTAACTAGTTGCCTTCTAAGTCTTGATCTGATCATTTAAATTAATCATGGGGAATATTTATGAAAATTAGCATCAGTTGCCAGAAAGTTCATTAAAAGAAAAAATTTACACTTGAAATAAAATATTAACTACATAAAGCCACCTTGATGTGGCAAAAAATTATGGATGTTATGGAAGAAAATAGAAAAAATAATTACAGGAAAAAATATTTGAAAATACTTTGAATGATGAAAAAAGAGTGACACATTCTTCTTTCAGTCTCTTTGTCCAACATTGATGTACAGACATCATAATTGCAATTTTTTAGCTGCCTTTGGTTAATACGAGTTTATCAAAGCAATGCATTTTTTAAATTAGATATTTTTAAGTGATATCTTGAATGTGAGCATATTAGTGCTTAATGTTCTTATTCATCCATTAACCATAGGAGATTGACAATATTTGCTTATAACATGAGGGATTGTGAAATTTAATTATGACTTTTTTAAATAATCAAGGATTCAGGAACTAACATGAAACTACTGAAGAGAGAAAGCTAATCACTTAGTCTTTGAAAGTACCACTTGCAAACATGGTAAATAGATTCTTGAAAGTATCCAGAAGGTATTTGTTTCCTTTTATTCATGTTTTCATAAAAATGTTAGATACAAATTAGCATTTTTTGCCAATAAATTTGGCTTTAAATATCATAAAAAAGCTCAGAGGTTTGGTTTTTTTTCACTTTGATAATAAGCACTAGGAAATCAAATTAATTCGCTTGTTAGTAAATGTTCAAATACCACCAAGAAAATATTCCCAGTAGTACAACAGATGTTGAAAGGACTAAACAACTGTTGCTCATTTTTCTAGTTGTGATTACCCATTTTTAGTGTCATCTGAAAAAAATATCAGCTAGTCAAGTCAATTAAAAAAATCCCACTTTATGTCCTAAGAGTAAGTGTAAAGCCATCAGCTGAGAATTCTTCTAATTCTGAAAGTTTCAGATCCACGTCATTCATAACAGGTTTTTCCTTCCAAAAACAGACAGAGGATCCTCCAAAAGTCACGCAGCTTTCACACATAATGTGACTTTATGCCACAGCCTCCAGTTTGGTTATTTTGCAAGTGAGTATGAGGGGTTTTTTTAAAAATAAAGAAGCTACATTATTATTATTTTCATTGCTATTATCTAAATCATGTACTTCATATGGATTTAATTTCAGGTCTTGGTCAAATTGCGATCAAGTGAGCTGCCCTGAAGAAGGAGCTTTTCTTCACTTGAAATGGATATTCGTGGATAACTATTTATCTCACGGCTGAGAAATAAAATGGGGGATTACAATTTAGGATTTTCTGTAAAAGAGATTGCACTTCTTCAAATTCAGTCTCCACCACAGTTACAGCTGACTGCTTCCAATAACACAGTTTCATCTCTCAGTCACACCAGGCTGCAGGGCAGACTAAACCAAAGCAGAGACGGCTGTACTGTAAACATCGAGAACTGGGCCAGACTCCTAAACTCCCTTTATAGTCAGAGGAATGAAGTAAGACTTTTTAAGGCATGATTCACATCTATATAAGAGAAATGTTTGCAGAGTTCAGGTGTATCCCAGTCTAATATTATAGGTTTTTTTCCTGAAGTCAAATCCCTGAATCTTTAGAAAACCCACTCTTCTACCATTTTCATCCAGCACTCTCATCTTTCTCCCAGCCACAAACTAATGAAGAGATGACACAGTAACTTATCAAAACTTTCTGTCATTTGGAAGAAAATATTTTGGGTGTTATTTCTAGTGGTTTCTTTCTAGGATTTTAGACTAAATTGTTCAAACCTTCACTTTTTTCATTTAAATTCAAGTATCTTACTGAATGTGAGATGGTAGATTACATTGGCTGTCTGGGCATGAAGATGATTTCCTGATCACAGTTATGTACCTAACCACTTGTAATAGTCAGAGTTATATTTTGAAGGAAAGAGCACATTTTCCAGAAAAACACCAAGTCTGAACATCAAGCCATAGGTTAATGACTATTATAACAAATAGTACATAGATTTCTTCCTACAAAAGCATCCAGGGAGCTATACACTGAATATATTTATTATAATTACTACATCATAGAATCAAAGAATGTTAAGGGGTTGAAACGGATCTTAAAGGTCATCTGGTCCCAATCCCCCCTGCCATGTGCAGGGACACGTCCCACTAGACCAGGCTGTTCAAGGCCTCATCCAATCATCCTGACAGAGTCCCTCCTTGGCTCCCTGGCAGGTCCCCTTCAGATACTGGAAAGTTGCTATGAAGTCTCCAGTCTCCATCCTTCTCTCCTCTAGGATGAAAAGCCTGAACTTTTTCAGCCTGACCTCATAGGAGAGGTGCTTCAGTCCTCTTTTCAACTGTGTTCATCTTTGGATTTGCTGTAACTTGTAGTTTTATGTCCTTCTTATGTTGGGGACATGAGAACTGTACTCCATACTCCAGTGGGGTCCCACAAGAGCAAAGAGAGGGGGAATCACCTGCTTTGACCTGCTGGCCACACTGCTTTGGATGCAGCCCAGGATTCCATTGGCTTTCTCAGCTGTGACTACACACTGATGGCTCATGTTGAAGTTTTCATCAAAAATATACACCATAAAAAAAACCCAACTATATATCCAACCATTACGTATTTTGAACAAGTGCTCCTCAAGATACCACTTAATAATCAAACAGACATGGTCTGATACACCGTCTCTTCTACTCATCTAGAAAAGACAGCACAAACTTTCTTACCATGAAAGAGTCTTTGTCTCAGGTTAAATTCTTGGGGAGTTCTTGACTATTGTCATCCCTGTCCATTAACAGGTATAAGGCACAAAGAGTGCCAAGTCTTTTAGGGTTTCAGGCCAGAGATTTCTACGCATCTACATCTGCAGTTGGCAAAGGTAACCAAATATTCTCATTATTTGTTCATTAGCACTGACCATTTGGTTCCTCACCCAGAGTCACATATGCTTTTGTGAGAGCATTTGTCCTTAAGTACCACTAATCTATTTTTAGCAATAGGCTTTTCAATGCAAGTTGAAAATTTATTCTTGACTTTACAGTAATAGCATTGACTTGAATATTTTAAAAGCCTCTAAGTAACTAGAGGAATGTATTTGAGAGTGTTTATGACCTTGAATGATGGAAATATTTCAATCAAAATTTTAACATAAGCTTGGACAGTCAATTTCCAGGAAAAGTGACCTTTTAACAATGCTTCAACTTAATGAACTGTAATTATTCTTCCAAGCACTTTATCAGATAATACTTCTGGGGGCATCTCCTACCTTTTGTTCAGAATGTGACTCCCTGAAAAGGATGATTTGATGCCAAATTGGCATCAGGAAGATACAGAGTGACTCTTCCAACCTACCACTCTTGATTTAAAAGAACCAAATGAGATCCTGGGGCTGCTGAAACTGCAAATCTTGGCAAATTTCCTCAGGATATCTAAATTCAAATCTTCTTGCCTGACTTTTATTAGCAGTAAAAATATGAAAGATTAAAAAGGTCAGCTTACTAAATATTTGCTTTGGATTCAGCACTTAATACTTGCAAAGTTCTTGCAGTTTCTTTGGAAACCATCCAGTAGGATGTGTCTGTATCCTTTATCTAGGTATCAAAGCTGTAGATAATGAAGAAAATCTTCTAAGTAATAATCTTAAGTAGCTACATAATGCATAACAACTGATTATTTAATTAAAGCTGTCAGTGCTAGTGCACTCTATATATGCACCAAATGTACATTACTTTGTCAGATGTATTAATTAAGAAAAGAAAGAGTAAGGAAAGTCAATGCTATTTAACACATTTCACTCCTTATGTACTAATGAAGTTACATGTGAGAAATGAAGAGTCTCATGACCAAGACTGGACAATACTCATAATATTGTCGGGTTTTTTTCATTATCAGAATCAGTTTTCCCCCATTTTCAGTCTTCTTTGGCATATTGTCATTTTGAATTACGTTATTCCTTCCACAGCTACCGTCTGTGAGACTGTGCCAGGATCTGTCAGTAACTGCTTCCTGAGAAACTGAGAGCTATCTATAAGCACTACCCCTCATGCATTCCCCTCCTTTGTTCCCTTTTATTAGCCAATTCTATGTGGCTATCTTCTCACCTTTTCCCTTTTGAAAGAATTCCTAATGAATCTTCTTGTTCTCTAAGTCTTTCTCCTTCTATTCTTTGCCACAGTGAATAAATCATACCTTTTTATTAATTTATTTCTTTCTACTCTCTGTTAGAAGAAAGGAGCCCTGGTTTGAAAATCCTTTCAGAAACCTTTTAATTGCCAAAAGAAAAGCTTTTCAACAAGATTTCTCTGATTTAATATAAAATGTCGCATTTACTTCAAACCCAGAAACATGAAGAACAGTCCTAGCTGCTTGGTCTGGTAAAAAAAGAGCAGAATGACCAAATACAAATGCAACTCTGAGTTTTCTTCATCTCAAGTGAGTGTATTTCCCTGGAGTTGTGACTTGGATTCTTGAATTTTCAATTTGAATTTTTTAATCAAAAGGCTAATTACTGAAGTGTTTTAAAACTACACAGAATAAGCATGTCCTGATCTATTTCAATGTAAGTACACCTCCTTCTTAGATTGCTATACCTCGATCTTTCTTCAAATCTTGCTCATCCTTCCTATGTTAGCTATCTATGGTTCAACACACTGGCTAATACTTAAATAACTATTTTTATTCTTTAGATTTTATATGTTGTTGGCTTTTCTCTCCTGGTTTATTCATCCAATTCAGAAATAGAAAAGTCAGGATTTCTAAGAAAGTCAAAAATATTTTCTATATTAAAGTAACTCTAGGAAAAACAGAACTAAGAGATGCAAAATCTTCTTTACTAGAAAAATGTATTTAAAACATTAAGGTAAGATTTTCTGATCAGTGTCTCTTTGTTGACCTGTAAGCCTTAAAGACTTTTTTCCTGGTTGTATCAGTTGGTGTAATAAAGGACATTATTCTCTCCTTTCAAAACTCTGTCTGCTGGAACTATTAGACCAATACAGCAACTTGTCTGAAACTCAGTTATGGAGAAATAATGCTCAGAATAGCACTTCAAAGGCAGCATGGACAGTAAAGTCTGAGACAATGTTTGGACCTTCAACCATCTTTCAAAATGAAAAGCCTTCCCTAGCATCAGAGTTCAGATAATTCAGACATAAACATAGATTAATTACCCATGAGAAATTCTACTTAGAGGTGTAAAAGCTGATATACATGCAAATAATCTTTTTCGGGGGTAAATGCAGGTTATATAATAAATTTACCAATACTTTTCCTAATATCTCTGTACAAAAAGAAAGCAATCCTGTTGTCATTGAGCATAATGAAATCATTTATTCTGTATAAACTGAGAACAGACATTTCTAGTCTCATTCATCTGAGTTCTTTTAAAAATCTACTTCAGAGAGATAAGAATTTACTCTATTCACAGTTATATCACAGTAACAGTGCTACACCTATACAATTAACTCCAAGCAGAGGTCCACAATGTAGTCAGAGTGATCCCATCTATAGTGACAAATGTCATCTTAGAATTTAGAATCTTTAGAATCAAATTTTCCTACTGTTTGCAAAGGCCATGTTGAATGATGATTTGGAACAAGTTTTGGAAAGGTGTTTCAAATATTGAACTGTGTTAGTAATAAGAGTTATATTTATAAGATTTTTCTAGTTTGGTATTATAATCCACTTCTTGCAAACAATAAGAGAGAGGAGGTGTGGAGTTCACTGACAGAAAGAGCAGTGGTCATTGTCTGCAGTTCTGTAATTTAAAAATTTGTAAGAGTAAGCTATAGGGATGCCTCCAAAGGTAGCCTAAAATTACTTTGGGATGATTCCCAATATTTAAACCAGAGTAACTGGATCCGTCCTCAGTGTTTTCCAGGCCTCCCCATGCTCTATGGCATGGTGCTGTTATGAGCCACTTGGCTCCACTCCCATTGTTTAGGTAGGGAAGACAGAATTCCTTTGATCAACTGTGACTTCAGACTCAGTGAGAAATATAAGAGCTGGCAGATGTCTCCAGAGAGCTACTCCACCTTCAACATCTCTGTAGTGGATGTGTATTGTTTGGTCTCAGCTGAAGAAAATCTCTTTTGAAAAATAATAAGATACGTACCTGCCATAAAATGTATTTTCCTGTTATAAAAATATTCTTATATAAATTCTTGAAGTTTCACTGCTATCTGTGTTTTATATAGCACAGCTTTATGGAGATGCTCTCAGTAACTACTGGGAAGGGTGCTCAGGTGCTGTGATGAAAAGTGTCAAGACAGACTACTCGGTCAGAATTTCCAACACACATAGTAAAAATTTCCTTTCATAACTTTTTAAAAAGTGCATTTTAAGCAGCTCTAGACATTGCTGCAGTGAATGCAACATTTCTCTGTCCCTTGAAATCATTTTTAAGCAACTAAATCTCTGACTCATCCTTTTATTTTTTTTCCCTAGCTAATATAGCATTTACTTGCAACATGACAAATATTTTGGAATTGATGTCTGAAACAGATGAGTCCTTTCAGTTTAAAACAAAGAATGACAGTTTGTGCCCAATATTCTTTCTGAAAGTTTCAGAATCCTTTTTATGATATAATCACAAATTATAATTGTGTCATTATGCATAATTACTCTACACCATTACATCACATAATTGGATCAGTTGAAGTTCTAATTGCACAGTTAGAGAGATTTGCTATAAGTATGTTTGGGATATAATTACACTAATTTCATAATTCTGGGACCCGCAGAGTCCAAATTTTGTAAGATGAACATTTATTTTTGTGGTTCTGTCTCACAGCAGGAAAATCTTCAAATGGTGTTTCAGTTGTATAACAGTCCATATTTGTTTTTACCAGTATGGTATTAATCTTTATTTGTATTTCTGATGTTCTAAATTCTACTTTTATGTGTAAAGATTAGAACATTACTTGGTCCATAGCAATGTTAAAGCTGCTTATACAGGGCACCCTGGCCACTGATCTAGAAATGAAAAATAATCAAGCGTAGTGGTCAGCACATGGCAAAAGCAGATGGGCAGAGACCAGCAGGACCAGAGCCAGCTGGTGTGTGAGGGACAGGGTCTGCTTCACAGTCTTGTGAGGGAGCCAGTTCAGAGAAGTTGATGTGGAATTGCTGGGACACTATTAATATCCTGCTTCTTTAATGAAACATCTGTGGATGGGCTGCGGTAGCTCAGGCACCACCTGGAGTATGGCCAGCTTTGGAAGAGCAGAAGTCATCAGTCAGACAGCAAAAAGCCTGACAGTGACCTTATGATATTGGCACTAGAAATAATCAGATTATGTTTTCTATTCTGTCTTTTGACTTTTAAATGACCACCTGCTCTCCTTATAACAGTAATCAGTGTATGACGATTTCAGGTTGAAAAGTCAATAAGATACAACTTTTCCTATTTCTTCCATTTGTTCTTTTAAGCTAGTGGAACCACAGTAATCTAATTTTATTATCTTGAATATTGCAGTTTCTCCATGTGGCTAGAGTTGGTATTAGAAAATGTTTACTGTATAACCACAAAAGCATAAAAACAGTAAGAATTTTTGTATTTATTATTTTCACATCTGATACATTGAAAATGCTGCTCAGCCTAACTTTGGGGAAAGGAGTAACATCAGAAACACACAAAATTTCCAACAGTAATAAATGTATGTATTAAAAATCACCATCATCATCTTCAAAGCAAATTCCCAAAAGATTGCAAGTCACTGAGGTGGACTTCTGTTGGAGTATACATGAAAGACAACTGGGTTGCTCACAGAGAGTCACACAAAATCACAGACCTGCTGGGTTCAGAAGGAGCCTCTGGAGACTATGGAGAAGTATCAATCTGGTTCTTCCTACACTGAGATGGAACAATATGCCTAAACTTCATCCTGTAGGACTGAAACTCTTTTTCTTTCCTTGTTTATAACTCAATATTCTGGTCCTATTTTTGTCTGATTTTTTTTTCTTTTTTTTTTTTTTTCTGATATGTGCGTGGATAATGCTTACATATAGTGTTCTCCAATTATATTTGATACTAGAATTACTCATTGAAGATTCTGTGATTATTTCGATTTAATAGATGCCATTTACTGTAATTTAGTGTCCAGCTACAAAATAACCATCAGGTAAAAAAGAATTTATTTTTAACTCCTTTCTAGAAAACCTGTCTGTGATTCCAGCAAAAATATTTCTCTTGCTCTTTGCATCTACTACTCATGAGCCTTGCTCATAAGGATTTTGCCTTAACCTGCCATCTCTGTTTCCTTTCTTATCATCTCTAGCAGTAACATCAAATTCCTGCTTTGCTGTTCCTGTGATGGCTCTAAGTCATAACCTAAGGCCACGAGGAGGAACAAGATCCACCTATGCCTCCAGCCCCCTCTCCAGCTCTCTGGGCTGTCAGACCACAGAATACTTTGCCTTTTGCTGCCAGCATGAAGGTATTTTAGCCAACTGGTGCATAAAAAGTGTTCCTAGGAGGGTTTGGGACCCAGCACCAATGACTGTGATCCTTTACAGCATCACACAGAGCACACATGGAAAATCCATCCCAATGGCACTGCAGGAGGGCACTGCAGAAAATGAGCTTATCCTGCTCCTGTGTTACTTCTACTTGCCAGGCTACATGTGAATAACTAAACCAATGAGAAGCAACTTCTTCCTTTTATGAGGTTATAATAAACAGTAAAAGTAGGTTGAGTTTTGGTGCAGACTACTACTGAAATTTCTTGATACTGGTCATTTTATATATATTAATGTGCATCTATTTAAATGTATAGACAACAGTAAGGATAATAACGTCAGTGTTTCTGCAGGTGGATAAGAACTTTCTTTTTTTCCTTCCATATTAAACGGTTCTGAATCTACTTTTGATTTATCTTTTTTTCCCCTCATAATTAACATCTTATATAATGGATTAAAATCCTAAAAGAAATAAAAATCTGCATATATGAATCTTTATGGTTTGTACCATAATAAAAGGATAATCAGTATAGAACTGAACAGCCCAAGATAATAAATAACATTTTCAGGTAATTAAATACCAGTTTATACATGAAGCATTCTATTACCTTAAAAGTCACTTAGTAAGAGTATAAGGCTAAGAATTCTTTTTCTGCAACCATATTTTTAACAGCTAGTTATCCATAAAAACTTTTTTGTTTCTCCTTTTAATGCTGTGTCTATAAGTGTGTAAAGCAGAAGAGAAAATTTTTAAGAGTTTTCTAATATAAACTCTATAAAAAAATAGTTTATGTGCATTTTTCAGTGGAGGGCTGGAGAGGAAAAGGCGAGAGGAGAGGAGAGGAGAGGAGAGGAGAGGAGAATAAATATGCCAGCAGAGAGTGGCTGCAAATGCTGGCATCAATAAGATACTGTGAAAGCATCTTTAGACAAAGTGAATTTATTTCTTACTGCTGTGAATTTTGCTGTGTTTGTAATGTACTGTATCAAATCACTTGAATAAGGAAAAATTTGCTTGCTTCTGGGAATGAAACCACTGCACATTTCAACTGCCTGAGAAGATATCACTTAAGATGAAATAAGTAGAGAACCATATAAAAGAAAAAATTGTTTCTGGTAAATACTATATTGTCTCCTTTTTCCCCTAGATTTCATCTGTAGCAGAGTTTAAAATAAACATTTAGCTTTGTACCATAGACTTCCCATTTAGAGTTTCTACTGTTGTTAGATGCTGGGATGATATTTAAACTACACAGGTTCAACTTATTCAGTTTGTTCAGGTGAAAACTCCCCAAAAAGTCTACCTTAATTAGGTACCCAAATCACTTAAGAAGCTACTGCCTTCTAATTTCTTTTGGTTACTTCACAATCCTCTTGTAACCTGGAACACAGGGAAAGGAAATGTCCTTTACAATGCCATTGTTATGGATTGGGAGATAGGGATGGTCTTTCTTAGCAAACAAAGATAAAACAGATTGGTTTGTTCCCTTTGTAACTGTATGATTCCCTCTATCTTTAATCTCTGATATTTCCATCTGAAGTTCACATTTTAATAGTGCTTAATCAGTAATTGATATCTTTTGTTAATGGGCCTAATGAGTGACTAAATATTTTCTGTTAGGTTATGATTATTATTATTTGTTGTTTTTATTGATATTCTATCTAGCTCCCAAGAAATCCTGAAGGCCCATTCATTAAGTATTATACAAACTTATAGAATGAACTAATCATTGAGGGGAGTTTACACTTTAAATGGACAAAGCAATGGATAAGAAAGGAAATGGAAGAACCTGTGTTCTAAAAAAAGATCCACAGCAGTGAGAAAAATAGAACTGCCATTGTCTTTCTCCAGGCTTTCCTCTTTTGTCTTCTATAGTCTGTCTAATTTTAAAGATCTGTTCCTTAGAATTAGTGAATTCCAAATTTGACAATAAAGTTCACCTTGTGAAGGAAGATGGTATAAAGTACAACAAAAATGTGAGGTTACCTTCTGTTTTCTTTTCAGGATATGCATTCATCATGCAGTCTAAATGTAATTACAAGCAAAAAAAGTGTTCTCTTTAGACCTAAGCAGCCTTCTCAAGAGTGCTTACATGAAAGGCAGAAGAATCGGAAAATGATAATCAATATCCAGACTGATAGCAAGAGAAAGATAATTTCTTCTGAAATAGTGTTCAGAGAAAACCCTCTGATAAATGGAATCAGAGCAGCAGGTTGATAATTTTTACCCTCAGCAAAGGTACAGCATATAGAAATGTAGATTAAAGCTTTCAGAGAAGATGTTGGCTTTACTGACTTTTTTAATAGGCTTATTTTTCAGCTTTTGCAGTTCTGTTGGGCTGCCAAATATGGTGGCAAGCTACCAACAATACTAATAGTCTAGCTGTCTACAAGATGCAATAGTGATCCTAATTAAGATCTGCAGGTGAAAGCACAAGCAGTTGAATGCAAATTGCAAAATTCAGTTGATTATTTACACAAGAATGAAAATTCTCTTCTCTTGATTAAATTCATCTTTAGAGGCTGACTTTGTAATTGACCATTTCTCTGGTATTTTGAGAATAACTAGAATGAGCAGCTCGAACTCCTTTTATTTGAAAGAAAATCATCAAAACTAGCACAGTTACAAGGCTCTCCATGACATGTAAATGACACTAATAATATTCCTAAATGTTTCAATTGATCTCTCCTTTTGGATGACATACAAATCCAACTTTGGTTTTCTTTTACACCCTCCAGACATGGAGAATGGGAATGACTTCAAAGCACACAGGGATTGTGAGATTTAATGTCTGATTTCAGAAGGGGGCCTTTATGCTTTCCAGTAACTATCAACTCTCAGTAGATCCTGCACCTGATGAGCACATTTATAGCCTGCCAGCACGTTATAAAAAAATCTTGTTTTGATCTTTGTATACTGAAATTTATTTCAGCTGGTACTAATTACACCAGAACTTCCATGACAAACGATGGCATGTCTTATCAAAGGCAGCTAAAACCAGAAATATCACAGTTCAGAGCTAACCATGTTGTGTAGCCATAGGCCTTCCACAGAGATCATCTCCAATTTTGGCTCCTGCTGCTGCTTGAGGCAGGTGTGAGAATGGACTTTGGACCTATAGCACTACCAAAAGCTGACATATGCTGGAGTATTGCTAAGACTTGTCAGCTTCTTTGATGGCATCACCCACATAAAACAGATGGAAATGTGGTTGTGAAATTCCTATACGTTGATTTCCTGTCTGTGGTATCATCTAACTAAACAAATGAGAACTTCTAAGCCATATGGTCTCTCAACTGGCTCCTCATTTCTTACTCTATGGGAAGGAGAAAAGAGAGCTTTATTATAAAATACTGAACTAAAAATCCTTTTTGAGAAGGTACTCTTAAGATTATTTCCTCATAGAAGTGAAAAAAAAAAAAACCCAAACCAACAGAACAAGAACAATCCACTGCATACTGGTTTTAACAAAGACAGCTGGGGACTCTATTTTTTCCCAGTGATGGCTGTGTGTCACTTTTCTGGAGGTATTGAATAGAAGTTTAGGGTCTGACCAAGTATTTTCAGAATGTAATAAATTCTCCTAAACTCAGAAATTGATAAACTAGCAAGATTCAGTTCAACATATTGATTCTGATACATTTTATAGAATTATAAAAAATATTGACTGAAAATATACTCTCAAGTAAAGTCCCTGTTGCACAACAGCATACATTGTGAAATCATACCTACAGGCATTCCAACCTCGTCCACAATGCTGCCTTCAGCTTTTCCTCACGGAAAGAATTTGTTGAACTCTAAGCCATAATCCTTTAGGTAAAAGGTGCTGTCAGGAAATTAAAAAATATTAATACAATAATTTCATGCTTGTAGAAAAATAATACATGGGCACTTTTTCTCATTTCAAAAAATGGCAAGAAAAGATTTTCTAAAATCACTCTTTTATATTAACATTGCCTCCATTGCTGAAAGGATTTTTCTTTGCTTATTCTGTTGAAAACATTTTGCCTTAATCTGAACAAGACAGAATTCTTTTATTTCTTAAAGGCACAGATTGCTTTACCCCCATGTTTTAACTTGTTTCTGTTTGAGTTAAAGGGATAAATAATACCCAAATCCCTGGTTTTGTTCTTGTAATGAAGAGATTGTTCAAGAAAATAATTAAGTAAGCTGAGAATTAAGATTTGCAGGTATTGAAACTCTTTTCTATAAGGAGTGTGACTGAATCTTTCAGTGGTCAAGAAAAGGTAGCAGTACAAAATTTGGGCTGAGGCACCTTCCCTCTATAAGCAAACAGGCCATAAAGTTAATTTGTTTTTGTTTAGACTGAGAAGTCAGCAACTGTGACATGCTCTCCTGTTGTATGTCTGACCCTGTTACAACTTGACATCTTATTAAATAAAATCTCTTCTGTTAGTTTGCCTTTAAAGTGAATCCCTGGCCATGGTGAAGGCAAATCTGATGTAATGGCTCACTGGAATTCAGGAAAATATTCTCTCTCTCCCATTCTCTATTTTCATGTTTTCTGGGATGAGCACTGCTGGTGAACTGCCTTTTCAGGATATTTATTTTTTTTAACAATAGAGGCAGTGTTCACTTCTCTTTTTCTGCAGTTCAAAACAAGTTGCTTAGGGTGCACTCCAAGTTCTTTCCTTGTGGTTACAGTTAGCTGAAGTAGCCCAACATTTTTGTGATTGTTATCCCAGAAACACTGAAATATCAACAAAGATCTAGTATACAGTGCTATGTTCTGATGAATCACCACAAGCCAGCAGATAGTCACTCTTGAAAAGTCTGAGGTGTAAAGATATAAAGCCAGAAGATTATAGGGGGAGTGAGTGCTAGAGTACCAATGAAATATCAGGTCCAAGACTGCAAAAAAGAGCAGCACTACAGGTGAAGCAACCAAGGGATGTACTGTTAGAGAGAGATAAGGAGAATGAAAGAACAAAACAAGAAAGTAAAGGGAACATCAATGAAGACACAGAAAAGAAAAAATTTTGAGTATGGAAGCTCTCAGGCAGAGCAAGGGTGGAAGGGATCTTCAGTAATAATAGGAAAAGAATGTCAGAATAAAAACTTAGAGAAACTTTTTGGGACTGTTTCTTCATTTGTTCCTTTATATGTTCCTTCTAGTCTGAACATGCTTGAACATTGATGAGAACTTTTCAACAGAATTTGGAGGTAAGAGGACTTCAGAAGTTGTTACAGGATATCAAAAGAAGAGATGGCCTAGAACAGATCTTACTCCCCTGTAAAGTGCTTGCTTCAGGGAAGGGAGATGGAAATGTAAAGTTTTGGGGATCTGGGTTGGAAATAATTACAGCAGTCCAGTATTGATAGAAAAAATTTTCTATTCACTTCCCGATAAATTTTGGAAGATTTCCTTTCATCTTTAATCTTTTTATTCTTCTGTCCCCTCATTAACTCATTGACAAACTAATTACTTTAATGCCAGCTTGTTAATTTAGGATGTGAACAATTTGATATAGACCGGTAAGGAAAATGTATTGTAAAGTAAAAAGTCATATTACCATTTGTGAAACAAATTGCTTATAACTGAGTATTCAAACTGATTATTGAAATAGCCTTCTAATAGTGGTAAGTGTGAATTAAAATGGCCAACATAATAGTAAACTTTGTGTCTCAGAGGTAGAATTCCTGAATTGTATGTTATCAGAATATTCTGACCTAGGATTTCGATGGCAAGGCTCAACAGAAAGGAAAAAAAAAAGAAAAACAAACATGGTGTACAACTTGGGAGACAGTTTCTAAATACTAAACATATTGCATAAAGGAGCAGTTTATTGTCAAGGAGAACACCAACAGTTACTATCTGTCAGATGGTCCAGGATTTTAAGTGAGCTGGCTTTGCTTGTCAGAGACGTTTCATTGATTAGAACATATCTTTAACCAGGTGTAGTCCCACAAAGCGAAAGCATAAAGGCAAGAGATGTGCACAGACCACGTTTATTTTGCCAACACAGTGTGAGAAATGGCTGCTGAGAACTTGTCACTTGGTATTGCTGCTCTGAAGCTGTGTCCAGGTTCACCTTCTGAGCTGTGCTCCGAAGCATCCCCGAGCTGTGTGATCCTCCACAAGTGAACCACAGCTGCATTTGTTCTTTGAACACAGTCATGGTTTCCCTTGAAGGTACAGAGCAGGAGGCGGGGCTGCGTTTTTCTGCACCATATGCTCTTATCCAACCCAGAGTTACTAAACTATATGTCCCACATGGTAACTGGGAAGTGCTTCCAAATCTGTAACACTGATAACCTGAGGAAACCCCAAGGGTACAAAAGCTTACTTTTTTTTCAATGAAAATCATGTCCTTTTAATAAGCACCCTTCAAAGAAGAAACAAGTCAGATATCTGCATGGTTTGTGTTTTATTCTTGGTTTTTTTGTGTTTTTTTTTTTTCTCAGATAAATCATTGGTTGTGTCCTAAATCCGTCCCAGAAGGATCAAAAGATTGGGAGCCCAAGGATATTCATGGTGATATAGAATTTTGACAGGAAATGTTGTCTGTTCTTCCCAAAGACCACTGTAATGCAGAGTTTAACACATATTTATCTGTCATCTCAGCCATGACAGAGATTTACTCATTTGGTTCCTCGAGTCCAGCACTTGACCAACACTGACCCATGCCATGGATGCCTAGAGTTTGTATCCAGCTACAACAGGCCCACAGCTGCTTGTTTCCTGCTTCAGAACAAGCTCAGCTGCATTACCTGAATGAAGCAATATTGACTTATACAAAAAAAAAAAAAATTTGGCACTAGGAAGCAGGAGATGGATTGACAACTGTGATAGACAAGTAAAGACTGCAGTTATTATTGTTTAATTGCCATGGCAACTAAACATGGCCTTTTTTCTGAAATGATATCATGGTAACACCTTACTCATTGTAAAAAAATAATAATCAGTCAACCTAGATTGCTATCGGGACTGCACTCCAGTGAAAACTGTAGACTTGGAAAAGAAAGGTTAATAAAATACACAGAACAGAAAACAAGGTTAGAGGTGATGTTTTGCCTGTGAGGCGTTTTTCGGAATGCAGAAGAAAAAGATTAGTTCCAGAGACAAGATGAGCATTAGCTCCCTGGTTTCTCCTTTCTACCAATAACCTTTTTAGAGTCTTTCCAAAGCACACAAAAGTGCCTGCAGCCAAAATGCCACCTTCAACTTTGGTTATCTATCCCAGTTTTCAATACATATTGCTACCAATTCTTTTTCTTGCAATCTTTTGAGAGAGAGCTACAAATTGTAATTGTTTCACACCTTTATTAGACATTTGTATCTCTTAAGTAATCTGACAATGTTTCTTGTGCTTCTTTTTCAGTTACTGGGAAATGGGGAAGTTTGTGAAATCACAGCTGTGGCACTGGCATTTCTCTTTTCATCATTTTGGACTATGACTGTATAAACTAAACATATCCATGAAGTAACTGCACTGACTCATTTTGATCCATTTTCTTCTATTATGACACTGTTACATTAAAATAAAGACTAAAAGAATGAACTATGAGAAAAATAAAACACTTGATCATCTCAACTCAATTCTTCCTGTTGTTTGCTATGCATCTCCTTATATTACTTTTTAATATTTTATAAGCTTTAAAATAGCTGAATCTGAAGAGTTTCATTTATCCCTACCTTATAAACATTTTGCATGCTGAGAATTGCACAGTAACAAAGAATAATTGTAAAACTCAAAGCCAGTGCACTTTAACTTACAAGAGAAATAATAATTAAAAAGCTTACTGAAGAAAAAACAGTTGCTAACACTTTCAGCTGTTAGGTAGAGTTTATCTACTTGATCCCAGTTAAATTCTTTGAGAGAAGTTGCATACTTTGAAGATCTGGGAAGCACATATTTCATGAAATTGAGCACCTACTGTTTTATAAATGCATTAAGGAAATTATACAGTCCTCTTTTTTTAATTTTAATTTTTATCTTGACTATGGATTTATTTTGCAAAAAAAAGTTTAAATTATAATTTTGTGAGTTTTCTTGATGAAAAGTAAATGAGTGGCTATAATGCCAGTCATATTGACAGAAGAGTTGTATGGATTCTTATGCCCGTAGACAAGCCTCCTTAGCTTTTTAAAATAATATTGTATTTCTTATTAAACAATTATTTCTTCTCTGTTTTACAGTCCAGTGAATATGTTCAGTCCAGAGATGCTCTAAAGAAGATGAAGAACTCCATTTGCTCTAATTTGCTATGCAATTCTGCATAGTGGTTTGAAAGATGAAAAAGACTGAGTATGTATATTGAGTGTCTTTGTAAATAATTTATTAATACTCAGATATGAGTAGTGTTAACACCACTCACCAAAAAAAAATTCCAGTTATATGTTTTTGCCCACTGTCTTTAATAAGTTTTTATGTGAAAATGTTACTTTCCCATAAGGGAAAGGATTAAGACTCAAAATTTTGGCACTTGCATTTACAAAGCCATTAAAATCATCAGTTTACATCATTGTGTTTTTTAAAAAAGAGACATTAGCCCTGCTAAGCATCGTCAGAGAAATTTATTTTAAACCTCCAAATAGACCTTTAGTGCAGGCAATCACTCACACTGTCCACATATTCTTTGCTTCTAAATTGCTTGGTTGCTTCCAGGGAAGTGGTACACATCATCCTGCACCCTGGCATTGCTGTGGGAGCTTGGAAGAACATGGAAAAGTCCAGACATTAACAAATTCAATATTCATTGCTCTGCATTCAAATAAATGCTTTTCATCTGTGTGTTCAGCTACTTTAAGGACATGGGGCTAATATAGTTTCTGCCTCTTTAGGTGCCATTCACAAGTAATAACTTATCCGTGGAACAGTTTAACTACTAAGAATACACTTTTTATTCCCAAAAATATTTTATCTTAGTTTTAATAATACTTTTAACTTTACAAAAACATTATAGTACTAAAAACAGGCAATCATGGGCATATCCCTTTGAATTTCTTGTTCTGTGTCCATTCTCCTTTAACCACCCTACAACTGCATCAGGAACCAGGAACCCTAGTGAAAAAAAAAAATATTGTTACCAGAAAAAAAATGTCTGTCCTGAGAAAACCCTGTCCTGGCATGTACAGGATATATCCCTTTGGAGAAGTATTTCTGAGGATTGTTTTCAGATCTGAAAATTATTTCAATTTGATCATTAGAATGCAATTAAATCTTCATCACACATAGAATCCTATGCATCCTGTCAACAAAATGTGAGTTCAGATTTGCCTTACTTTATAACTTGAAAGATCTACCTTATACATCAGTTTTCATTCTACACTGATAAAAAAACATGGCATAAATTGGGACTGAAAAGTTGGAGATAAAGTTAACTTTCAAACCTGTGCAATTCAATATGCATTGCTCAAACCAACAAGATCTCTCATTCTGGGCAGTTAATCAACACTTTCACATACAGAAATGGGCTCAAGATTTGCTTAATTTGGATCATCTTTCTGGTCAAGTTAATAATGACAAAGAAAAAAAGAAATAGACAAGAAGGTCATTTTTGCATTTCTGGATGGAACAGGGCACCATGTTTTCTATATTTCACAATTTATATTTACTTCAGCTAGTGTATGTTGCACCAAAAAAAGCAAAGACTGCAACACCTTTAAACTTGCACACCCCACTTGAATGTATTTATTTATTTTTTATGTAATTTTAAAGATTTAGTACATGGTTGCCAAATAATAAATAAAGTAGAGAGGATTTATTTAGCGTCACAGAATTGACCATAGCCACTCTTGACAAATAAAGTTTTTAATGTGTCCTTTATATAAAATCCTATTAAAGCAATCAGCAGCAGGCATTGGTGAGAGTATTTAGTAAAACACCAATATGTCAGAATGTTTCTGATCCTTGAGGGCTACTTTTTATTAAATGATTCTTGCCTGGACTGTCCATCTCTGACTGAGATGTGATTTTTATGAGAAGCACTCCTAAAGAAACAAGGGAAATCAAATGATCCTATAATTTTTCTGCTGAACCTATATATACTCTGGAATCTTTCCTATAATATATGACTTTCTCTGAAAGGTTCAGAGGAAGAAATCAATAGCATTCTTCTTTAAAATCTTGGTAATGTTATGATTACTAAAATACTATTAAGTGGAGTGAATATTTTCTGGTTTACATTGTGAGACCTAAGAACTGATGAAAGACGAGCTATTTGGCTGCCTTGAAATGTGGATTTCAAACCAAATGATTATCACATATCTAACTATTATGCAAGTGTCTCTTTAAATTATTTTGTCTAAAAAAAGATTTTTTTTTAAAAGAACCTCCAGACTTTCTCTCATTGAAGGAATACAGAATATCCCTTTTTGATAGCTGCAGACATACACAGATAAAATGATTCTCTATTACAACTCTCTTCAAGCCAGTAAGATGGAGTGGTTTATTTGACACTTTGCAAAGGCAGAATTCTTATGAATCTCAAAAATCAGAAAAAGACTAATGTCATCTGGTGAGAACTGCACTCGATTCTACTTCTTCTAGTGCTCCATCTATTTATTTTCACACAGTTAGTAAAACCTCATGGTGGGGAATACAGGTGAATGATGAATTTGTGCTTTGTAGTTGTGTCTAAGACTTCCTGGAAAAAAACTGTGTGAAATTTTTAAAGCTGAAGAAAGGGAAGGAAGAGTGATCATCAGAACTAATGTTTTTGAGGAAGACTAGTAGCACAGGAAAGCCATTAATTGTCTTTTAAAGCAGACACTACTGCTAATACAGTTAGAAATATTAATTATTTCCAATTATTAGGTAAGATTTTGAGAGTTCAGTAATTTTTTTTTTTTACCACTAATGAACTTGTAAAGTAATCCTTGTAAATCTGACAAGGTTTTGAAGTAAACAAATTTAGTGAAGTTTACATGACAGAGAATATCACGGTGACAGGTTTCTGCTTTTTGTAAGGTAGTGCAGGTGGCCAAACACCAATGATGAGTTGTATGTACAACAAATTCTGTCCATGATTGCAAGTAGACTAAAGAGGCTGAAGTTGCATTAAATCTCAATATCACTTCTTTATAAGCTTTGGCATTTCATGCAGAAGTTATATAATTATTCTTAGATTTTTCCCATAGGTTGCTATATGGCTGCACCACTGTCAGTCTTGCCACATATTCTAGCATGATTTCAGTGTGATCTTGTAAAACTTCATCTAACAAACATGAGAAACTTGGGGTTTTACCCTGTACTCAGATTTGATAGATAGATCAAAGCATAATTATTTAAACTCATTGCTACGAGCAGCTTACACACTCCCTAAATATATGTATATATTTAGGTTCAAAATGGCATTCAGGAAATTCATGAAGACTAAATATATCAGGAGCTATTAAATTAAATTGTGTGGATGCAATCTGGTTCAGAAATGCCTCATACAGTAGATTGGAAGTGCCTCCCAGGCACTATGAGTTTTAACAAGTCAAATATTTTTTGGCAAAAAATCCCACTAAAAAAATAATCCTCTTAAGGGTGAGGAACTGGTGAATAAAATTAAAATTCTTAAAAAATATAATGCATAGCAATTAATTTGAAACCAAACCAACCAAAAATCCAACAACAATGTCAGAGTTCTCTAAGTACAAAGATATTGCCCATTTCCATGTTTGAATACTGACCATAATGGGAAATGCTCAGTATAAAGCAAAGTATTTGGTTAAAGTGCTGTAAACATAACCACCTCTTTTGAAGATGGCTCAAAAATGGGAAGCTATTGTATATAGCAAAGTAGGGACATCTGCAGAGAGTTGTTAACAATTTATTCTAATTTGTCTGTGCTTACCCATTATGTTTGCTGAAATATGCTGCTGGATTTCATCGTGGCTACACTTCATTGCCCACAGTATGTTGGAAGCTTACATTAAGGACTGGAAAAAAACCTGTGCTCCTAATACAGTGAGAATATCAGATCATTATTATATCAGGAACACAAGAACTGCTCCTCCAGGTATTTCTGTTTCCTGACAATATACCAATTTTAATGGTATGGGCTGCTTTGTATCTCCCACAAGCAGTTGAGCAGATTTCAGGTGGGACAGAAAACCTCCTTCTCCAGACTGTGCAGTGTCTCCTCTGTTGCACTTTTGCAAAGACTGAAAGCTGAAGCACCTGCAAAAGCAAAGCTCAAGAGATTTTTCTGTACCATGGCCCCAGATTCTTCTCAGCATCTTGGTAAATACATTAACATGAGAAGATCTGTGCCTAACTGCACCTCACATATTTTCTCCTTTCGGGTATCTCCACATCTGAAGCAGGAGATCTTGAATCACAGGAGAACTTCCATCTTCTGTCTAGCATCAGCAGACTGTCCTGCCACTGATAGAAGCAGGTTCCCCACTTGACTGTCTGCAGCAGTACAAAGACGCACTGGTTAATGAACTGGCCTTTCCCCTGAAAAGTGTACTCCCCAGCCACAAAGAGGTGGTTTCCTCCAGGAGACAAAACAGGCAACTTCTTGAATTCATAGAAAATAGCTGATAAAAATATTTTATTATTTTACTGATCATGCCTAATTCTTTTACCAGTATTTAAATGCCTATATTCTGCCCTATAATTTATGTTTTTTCTTCAAAGGAAGTGGTTTTGTAGGTATTATTTGCATAAATGCACTCTTCTTTGTTATCAGAATAATTTCCTGCTTTTGGAGAAAGCAAGATCTTCAGAGATGAGCATATAAGATAATAATATTGCTATGAAAATATGATCTCTACAATTAAAAAAAGAAAGAGATACTTTACTTACTTACGAAGAGTCCATCTGAACCTCAGTGAACCTTTTAAGTTCATAGTTAAATTTTGCAGTGCTCTATATGTTAGCTAAATATTTATGTCCTACATTACTACAAGAAGAAATTCCGTCCTTCTCTGAATCAATAGCCACGTGTTCCCATGGAGGATAAGATTTTACCTGCAGCTGGAAATAAGACCTGATTCAGAGTATCTGACTTTAGCATTATAATCTTCATCACACTGACCTGCTGATAGAGAGTTTGCAACAAATACAGGCCTTTTTTTTTTTTTTTTAATGCACTATACATATTCAGAAGATAAAAGAAACCCTCTGTTTAAATTGTTCTCACAGTGAAACCTCTGTAAAGCTGACATGCTGAGTGCCAGCCAGCTCTTCAGAGAACTGGCAGGTAACTAGAGGGGCCATTTCATACTCAAGCTCACCTCACCAGGTACAAGATCACACAAGTCTTGCTTAGGGGCAAGATGCTATCTGGCCTAGGATTTAAGCTTGAGTGTAAACCCAAAAACAAACAAAAAGGAAAGGATCTGTGCACCTATCTGGGGAAAGGTTGGCATTTTGGTAACTACAAAACAGAGCTCCTGGAAACCCATATTCAGATGCCACATAAGGATCAAAGGTACCTAGTCTTCACGGTTGTTGCATTTTGTGACCTTAAACTTTCCAAAGAGCTTAACTTCTGCACAATTACAGAAGAGCTCGTGTTCTGACACTGTTGAATATTGCACTGTTGAATACTGCAATGTAAAGCTCTCACTGTAGACCCAGCTGCCTTCCTTCACTGAATTCCCCTCGGGGTCTTCCTGACTTGGTAAGCATTATCAGGCTTGTGCATATAGACCAGGTCAGATCCCCAGAAAACATGAAGTGCTTTCACAGCTCCTGAATTTGTGAAGAGGACACAGTGCAATTAAATCATTGATTTAAAACATAGTAGTTTCCCCAGGAAGTGGGAGATGAAAGTGAATTCCTTCCTCTGCCAAAGGGATTTCTTTCTTCTTAGGTCAGTGGTCAGAGGTAATAGGCTATGCACAAAATGACTAAGGTTCTTTGGGCCAGAAAGAAACCAGAAAAGTCAGCATGGCTCGTCTGAGAATGACACATCCTTTGTGACTTGGCTACTGAGTAGCTACTCAACTGTGCTTTCTGTTTAAAATTCCCTAAATCCTGCATTCTTTTCTGAAAAGTGACAAAGCAAGTTTGAACAAGCATGTGGAATTTATCTGTCCTCCCCCAGCTGCCAATGCCACCTGAAGCTCTGTGGTTATTGCATTTGCCTGAGGATAAGCTAAGAGGAATTGAACTATTCCTGGAAACTGAAAAGAGACTCAAACTAAGGCTGTGCCCTATCCAGACACAATTTACAAAGAACATTGAAGTGGCTGTGGCTGGTATCTGCTTCAGGTTGAACACAAACTTTCGAAGATTTTCAGCCATAACCTGATCTCTGTGATGAGAGCAAGCATCATATAACAGGTCAGTGTCTCTCATGGGAAATCCAGGAAGATATATATTTTACACAGAAAGTATGAACACAGAAATTCAGTGTTTCTTGTCATTTCCAGCTTCTTTAATAACCCAGTTTCTTTCAAACATGTTCCCATGTAGAGTTCACAAATACAACTTATGCTCAATTATGCAAAATAGGGACAGACAAGGCAGTAGCTGATACACCATTGTTGGACACAGAGAAATCACTTCTGGTCAGAGAGACCACGGAATCATGAATGAATTGGGTTGGAAAAGACCTCAAAGATCATCTAGTTCCAACTCTCCCGCCATGGGTAGGGATGCCACCCACTAGATCTGGTTGCTCAGGGCCCCATCCAACCTGGCCTTGAACACTTCCAGGGATGGGACATCCACCACTTCTCTGGGCAGCCTGTTCCAAAGATGATACATTTGAGCACAGCCAGTTGCCAGCTTTGCTATCTATACCCTGTGTATCTACCTCAGAAACACGCACACTTGGTGCTTCCTCTATTTTTTGGTCGGAGATTATATGATTTAGTCTCACCCCTCTGGCTCTTGTGTGGTCTATTTATCCCTTCACAAAAGAAAATTGAAGGGATTAACCAGCCTTCAATGTGAAAAGAGGTAAAGACTCAATAAAGATTTACATCATCTCTTAGTGGCATAACACACATTTTAATGTGTTTTTGCTTGACATGCAAGGCCAGTACAATATGAAAGATTGCTAATGAATACAATAAAGCCTAACATTAAGCTTTTGACTTCATCCAGGAACAGCGTATAATGCAAAGTTAAGGTCAAAAATCAACACCTAAATCTTTGTGCTATGGTATTTTTCATGTCAATATGATCCAAAGTTGCTTTCTATTTATATTTCTTGGATTTGCTTTCTATTTATATTTCTAGTACTTTATCAATTTAAGACAGTAGTTTGAGATTTATTTAAGTATAGGATATAAGATATAATTTACATTTATTAGTGCAAGTTAGACCTTTTGCTGCCCTCATGGGTGTATGAATGTCAAAAAGACTCAGCATTCCAGGAATACCATAATGAGCTAAATATGAAGTCAAACTCAGGAGGAAAAAAACCCACATCAAAGGTGAAGTATGTTTTCAATCTCTGCAGATGATTCAGATATGAATATCAAGTTTGTATAATGACCTGCAGACCTGATTCCCATGCACAGCTGTATGAAGTAAAGCAAGAGCAAATGAACTGTGAAAACCATTATTTTCACTGAGAGCCTGAGTAAAGTAACATTTATTTGAACCCTTTTCTGTTCCAATGAGATTTTATTTTAAAGAGACACTAAAAGCATAACATAATTATGCATTAGCCTTTCCTGGCACAGAAAACAATCCAAAATTGACCTGTTTTGTACTTCTATTTAAAAAGACCTTCACGTCATGGCTTTAAAAAAAATTCAAAATCCCCAGTATTCAACCCATGGCTGGATTGATTTTTTTCTCTATGGATATAAAGTTGTATAATGCATAAAAATGCCATAAATGTGCATGTTTGTAACTTTATATATTTGGGTACATAAAGAGATGCATATATGTATAGATATGTATCTTTGCATACATACATATATATACATACATGCATATATGCATCTGTTTGCATATACACATACATGTACACTTGCACATTTTTAATGTATTCAATACAAGAATCATGCAGAAATTTCTTGGCAGCACTGAGGCAGCTCCTCCTCTTTTACAGGGAACATTGCATTCTAACAAAGAATTCTTATAATTGCTCTTTAAAAATTACATGTGGCTCAACTCCATGAAGCTACACACTGTACAGAGCTGTGTGAAATCTCATTATGAAACTTCAAATCAATTAAAGCTCACCTAGTTAGGGGTTTGTTAATAGCCAGACATTCACCTTTTGGGTCATTATATTGCCTGTATGATCTTTTAGAGGATGAAATAACTGTACCTTTATGGATATTTTGTTTTGAAATAGATGCTACAGAAAGGAGTTTTCAATAAGTGACATTAAAACTAGAAAAGACCAAGACAAAAAGCTTGTTTATTCAGAACAAAACCAGTAAATTCAGTTTGATAGTACTTGCTATTGCTTCTATCTTTCTGCCAATTTTTGTTTGCTTAGCATGTCCATAAGGGTTGACTCATGAAGTGTGTATGTACAAGTGTTTGTGCTGTACCAATTCATGGGCTTGTCCTGGGAGCTGATGTTGGCATGGGAATTTATCCCACAAGGAAACAGAAACAATGTCACATATGAAAGAGATGACCAAATGCTTGGACATGTAGAACAAAATATCCACAGTGAAAAACTCAAAACAACAATCAATCTTTCTTTGTTTGGAACTACTGCTTGTTACTGCAACAGGGTTGTGCTGAGCATGGCACACAGACAGGATGCCCACAGGCACATGTGAACAACTCACCGTCAGCCTTTGACTGAAGTGTGTCATCGGATGAGTAATTTCAAATGCTGCACACACCGGAACATGTCAAAGCATATTTGTGTGTGTTTCAAAAACAGCTGAATTTGCTGGATAAACTGTTTTCTGGTAAAACAGATCACTCAGTATGAGAGGACACTAAAACAATCTGGGCAGTTTTATCTAAGTTTTCATGGTTTTTCCCCTCCAATTTACTTGAAGTCTAAAAACCACAGGCAAAAGGAAGTACAGGGAAAGATTTAGCCCCGTATATCAAGACAAAAGATGACACAGTTACACAAACAGAACTCCAGGTGACATTTGTCAATTTGTGACCAATTTTCAGTGCTCACCAAACTGCTTGGCCGAACTAGTTACATATGACAGTGTGACTGACCTCACTTTAAGAGTACATTTAAATAGGTGCAAATGGAAAATTAATAACAGGGATAATCAAATAGCAGACTTGGTAAATTTAGGAGGAACATAAATTTAAAGGATTGTATACAGTATACGAACACCAAAATAGCTTTATATCATATGAAGCAACTCCTTCAATGAAAAACAAATACTACTGCAACATTCTGCATTCCTTTCCCATTTTGCTCAGCTGAATGTTTAAGTTAATGTTCAACATATTTAATATGTACATATCTGGCTGGATTAGGTTGTTTATTTAGTTAT
The DNA here is from genome assembly GCA_013397795.1 of Orthonyx spaldingii. Taxonomy (NCBI): domain Eukaryota; kingdom Metazoa; phylum Chordata; class Aves; order Passeriformes; family Orthonychidae; genus Orthonyx; species Orthonyx spaldingii. Next base: position 2,203,790 of record VZTJ01006682.1, read on the forward strand.
TTTTAACGTGTTCGAAATGCTATGCGAACAGTGATAAGCAAATGGTGGTCAGAAGAAGCTATTTCACATAGATTGAAAACACTACATCCTGTTTTAAAGCATGAGTGTGCACTAGATGAAGGTTTAAAATCTCTTTCAGCTCAGTGATTCAAAACTTCAGATCATGCTTGATGATCATAGCCTGATGACTATAAAGAACAAATACAAGAAGCTGCTTTTATCAACAGCCTCTGTTGCTTGTGCCTCGTAGCGGTTTATTAAAAAAAAAAACAGTCACTGACCAGGAAAACATATCTGAAACCTCAAAAGCCAGAGTAATGATGAATATTTAGGTTGAGTCTACTCTTTGATTTTCTTTTCAGTTAGAATGATTGGTAAATATCCCTCTAGCGAGTAATAATTCTTGACTGACAGATTACTTCCTTCTTAGACATTTTGAATCAAACTAACACAGACATTTTGATCGCACTTCATTCTTTTACATTAATGCAGCATAAAATTCTCCCACTGCTACATATGTGTCAGATAGAAACATTATCTTGAATTCATAAATATTTATTGATAACAAATCTTATATGAAGTTTCCTGGATTGCTAACAAAAATGTAAATACAATAGATTTATCTTCTTCAAGAACTCTAAATAGTGATTATGCTAATTTATATGGTGCAGATAAGGGCCTTGAAAAGATGGACATCAGGCCCGTTGGCTTTTATTTTTACAGATCCCCAAAGAATGCTCTGCAGTTTAAAATGTAAACAGAAATGGGTTTGCCTCAAGCTAGTTTTTATCTAATATTAAATGCAACTTGTTGGTGCCAAGTATTACAAGGGGAAAGAGGATGAATGTTACAATAAGATCATGAAGAAGGTCATCATAATTGTGTGCCCCAGGCTTCTTCACAGGAGAGCTTTCAAGGGGTACCAGTTTTAAAGGCAGTGGGGCAGATCCAAAGCTAACATAAAGAAGCCTGCTCCCTTTGAAGCGAGTAGAGGAAACCTGATTTGCACGGCAGAGACTCCTGTCTCTGAACAGGTAACCCAGCAATTCCATGACGACTAGTTAACGAGCTGTCAAAGCTTAAACACCAGTTATCCACTCGTCTGTATCCAGGGAAGTGACATATAGCCAGAACTATATGTGTAGCATTTAAGCATCTGCCACAGATGGGGAATTTAGCACACTTGCTGAAAATATTCCAGGAATCCCTAAACCATATTTAAGCATCAGTAAGTGTATAGAGAAATGCACAGTTATCAAGAATGCCATCTAGTGTACCCTCCAGCAACACTCCACCAGAACAAACTCTCTGCTTGCTGAAATAAGCTGCAATGATGATGAACTGTATATCACACTAGACTGTGATGGATGGGACCATTAATAGCAACCTGAGAAGAATCAGATGGCTGGATCCAATGGAAATCACATTGCTTTTCAAAGCAACTTAGAGTGTTTTGTTCTATAGGATGGCACAAGATTCTTTGTATATGATTATACAAAATTATTCCAGTCTCATCCAGCCTTCCTCACTAATCTTTCACTAGGATGCCTTGTGGCAAGCCTATAACCAGAGACTCCTCCCCATCTCTATCTCTGAATCTTTCTGGATGTAGGGAAGAAGACACTTTGTGAAACAAGTCTGCTGGATAGTTCCCTGGATAGTTCTGAGATAAGCATTAAGATGTGCAACCCCAGTAAAGATGTTTGATACGATGTTATCTGGCAAGTGGTTACTCTTCATCTTACTATCTCACAGTTGCTCTGGTATGCAATAACAAATTGTAAATACCTAAATGTTTTCCACCATCCACATCACATCTCTTAGTTCTTCACACACAAGACTCAGTGACTGCACTTCTGTGGTGGCACAATACAAACCAAGAGCAAAGGCTTTCCATTACCCACTCTCATTTCAAATCTACTCACTTGTAGTGGTTTGCTGCTCCATACCAAGCCAGTTTTCTGACAGTTGTGGACAATACTGCTGGAAATCATTTACATACAAATAATTTCATTTTTTATGCAGCCTACGTGTATTTCTAAGAAAATTCTTGCTATGATTCCTGCTAAGTTCCAGCTTGCATTAAGCTTTTTGCTCAAATGCACCTACTGAGTTATGATTGGTCATGTAAAAGCATTAGAATTTGTGTATCAGAATACACTGCATTTCACAGTAAATTACTCCTTCATTTACATCTACAAAACCAAGAATTATTTAACAGGGAAGAAAGTTCTAACAGTGAACTAATGTAGCATTTAACTTCTCTATTCACTATATATTTCCTGTACGACTTTAGGCAAGTTGTTTAGCTGTAGTCTAACTTCCTCCAATGTAAACCAGAGATAAAGGCACAGCTGCCACTACAGAGCTTTTAGAAGGTAAATAATGTGAAAGTCCATGAAGTGTTTGAACAGAACAGTAGTAGAGGCAGGTAATAGAGTTAGAGACACCCTATGCTCTGCTCACTTCCAGCAGTACTGATGCCTGCTCTCATCTCTGGAACGTATTTGCAATAAGCTTTGTCAACAGTGCTTCCAGGTTGTTGTAAACCCGTTAATGAAAAGGGTAGGTGCTTAATGTGTTTAGTGACATTGTCCTGAGCACAATCTGCAGCTGAGCTGTCAGCTCCAGCATACCAATGATGCTGCACCAGGAGGAAGAAAGCTGCAGTTTTGCTCTCTCAGATGGCTGCACAAGCACTGTCAAGGCTGACACAACCTATATTGCTAAAGAGCACGGAAATTATCGTTCAATAAACTGACTTACCACAGGATACCAAGTGTTTCTCTCTCCTGCATATTTTTGATTGAACTGAAACCCACATATGATTTAAAAAACTTTCTAATAAAAATTTGTTGTTAGAATGCATCTTCACTGTTGTCAATGGAACCGCTCAAGTCAATGAAAATAGACAAATTTGAGCCAGTAAGTGGAATTGAGCCAGTAAAAAGTGGAATTTTGTTACTATCTATCAAATTTTAATTAAATAATGTCTTATCAAAATACTAAGGCATCAACATCCTTATAATCTACATTTTCCACTATGAGAATAGAATAAAGTAGAATTAGAGCTCCTGAGCACCCTTCTTTAACTTGGAAGACCCTGGTGTGATGTACAGTCTCCTAGCAGTTTCGACACTTTCTCACTCTGATTAGTACGTGGGAATTCAGCAGGAAAACAGAACTAAGAGAAAAACAATCGATATTGAACATTTAGGGAAACCAACAGTACATGCTGAAAGACCTGCCTTTTTTATTCAAAGTTTGTGTCTGCTCACATTTCAAAGCTCTTGATGCCCTTTCAAACTGCTGTTATATGATGAGCATCACTTTTCAGTCCCATTAGTCACAATACCTTGGAAGCAGATGGACAGCATCTCAGCAGGAGGCATGATTGTCTCCATAGCTATTAAACACTGAAAGTAGTGAATGAAAATCCCCTATTACAGGTAGGTGAAGTGAAAGTCTGACAGAAGGCTGAATCTTCACTATTCTGGGAAAATAAACTGCATCCCTGAAAGCAAAAAAATTACCAAGAAAATTCAAGGCTAAAGAAGTATCATGGGTAGGAGTAAAAAGGGAAAGATTTTTTTAAAAAGGCAAAAAATATATTAAGTAGTAAACAGAAGTTGAAATATTCAGCATAAGTCAGAGAAAGTGCATGGTGCTCAAAGGCAAAATCTGGTAGGTTGCCTACTTCAGGATCTGCCCATAATTCTGTCTTTAAATACACGATGGTATTTAGTGATATTTAAAAAGACTTTAAAGTGCACACACAGACATGCAGAATAACTCAGTAAATCAGCAGACATGAGGGGAATGGAAAGCAGATAAATGTCTTGGGAAAACTGATATAACTGCTTGGACTTCACAGTGTCAAATCTGGCATCAATTGATGACAAATTTACTCCATCTCCTTTCTAAGGAACCGATTTACTCCAGCCAAGCAACCTCTCTGATATCTTCACAGTCTTTAAATGATGGATGCAAATTTTCAGCCACCCAGTGAAACTTCACCCAGATCTCCAGATAGCCTCCAGTTCATCCTGCAGGCTGTGGTGTAACCGCTGTCCCAACATGTAGCAGGTTCATGGTTCCTGAGTGACAAATGGGTCTGTGTAAGGGATGGCTATGACAAGAATTCTGTCCCTCCATGCAAGATGAACCCTGTAAGCTCTCTGCAAGACACAATGCAAAAAAGCTCCAGGCACGAATGAACACATGTATTCCTTTCCTTGCACTGACAGGAGAAATGTCACTCCTATTAAGTTATATTTGCCCCATTTTTAGTCTCTGGTTGTTGAAGACAATGTAATTTCTTTGTGTGCTAAATATCATCAATAACAATGAAGAAAGAAAGTTTAAAGCTGCATGGGAAAAAAAAAAATTGTGTATGTGTATATATATATACATATATTTCCACATAATATTAATAAATACCATGTTCTTCCCAAGTATGCATTTCCCATCTGTCAGGGAGGTTTCCTCTTAAACTTCATTCTACCAGAAGGGCAGAAACAGGGCATGAAAACACCTCCTAAACCATCTAAAAGATGATCAAATTATTAGATAACTAACAAATGCAAAAAATCTTTTTTCGTGGAAAGATCTGTGTTTGGTATGCACAGTAGGTTATCGCTAACCTTTTATTTGGGAAAAAACAGCAAAAAATATGAATAAAGAACACATCTCAAGGTATATGGTGATGGTTTCTGGTGACTTCAGAAGAATACACAAAGGATAAATTTTAGAATATAATTGTTTGGCTTAAGTGTCACCATTTTTGGTGGTACCCTTTTCCACATAAACTTCACATTTTTCAGCAGCCATTTCTAAGTGTGAATGCAAAACCTGCATGCAGTTTGATTCCTGAAAAGTATAAAGGTTCTTGTGTTGGATGCTTATGACTGACACACAATAAAACTTCAAGTTATAGACAAAATACCTTAAAATTCAGGTATTACAGACCTCTACCTGATTGATTGATTGATTAATCAGACAGAAGATTTAAAGGTGACTTGAATAACAGATTTTAATAGTGAAAATATAGACTGTTATTTAAGGAGTAAAAAGCAATAATGGCTGGAAGGAAAGTCAACCCTCTTCAAAACAACAGAAGTAGTAGATTTTTGAGAGCGAGAGGGATGCATTTTCAGAATAAAATCTCAAGGGAAATTACATATTCTCTCCCTTTAAACCTTCAAACCAAAATGTTACACAACAATAAGCACAAAAACTCACATAATTTCTCATTTTCCAGTCAGAAGTAGGCAAAATTATATGCCTAGGGTCAAACAAGACATTTAGTGTTCCTGCCTGATTTCCAGTTTTATCAGTTAAATTCTAAAAATTGGCAAAGTATATGAGCAGAATTATACCGTGACAATCATTCTTCAGTATTTTATACAGTATTAAGCATATTTTGCCTTCCTTTTAGCAGACATAACTATAACATATTTGGGCAGATTTATTCTGCATAAGGTTGAACACCTGCATTGAGAATGATAAGCACATCATCATGGTATCCATGGTATCTTTGACCAGAGTAAAGAAAATCACTGTAGATCAGACAATTTATACTCATGTTTAATTTGTACTACAAACAATCCAGTAATCACTTTATTAAGGTTAATGTTAAAGTTTCCTAGAGGGAAGTAATTTTATAAACAATTATGATTAAAGCATGGTCCCATTTTGTATGGAAAAGACTAATAGAAGAACTTTTATAATATTCTGAAGAGAAAAGCTTTAGGTTAGTGACTGTATTCTGATTATTTCCAAATGTTGTGAAGCTGGTGAAAATGCTGCACATACATGAAAGAACAGATGCCTATTTTTGGACCATGATAACCTTTTGACAAGCATTCACCACTATTTACAAAAGAATATTCTTTGCTTTATTTACATTCCTTCTGCATTTCTTTTCTAAAAGAGAATGATCATTTGCTTGAGTTTTCAGTCACATTCAGAGAAACGGTAGCACCATGGACTGGGTCATATCTTCACACCCCTAAGGGACACAGAACCTAAAACCCATCAACAGAGCTCAGCTTTGGAGGCAGTCAAACAAGTCAGACAACCTTGTAGACAAGGCCATTCTTACAAGTTAGGACTTGAATTGCGTATGTCTGATAAGAGAAAACTAAATGTAAAGTCTGAGCCCAGACAATAAAACCATAGCTTAATTTTTTAGGAACAAATAATGCCTTCAGCTAAACCTGTGTGAGCCAGGGGGAAGAAAGAACTATTTTTTTTTCTGTATCCTTCTTCTTGCCCCTACTTCCCCTTTGTGTAAGACAAGACTGCAGAAATTTCCTCAGGCACTTCACTTATTTTGAAATTATGGCTATCCAAACAAGAAATAAGTGTGACTATCTTAAAATCAAACCAAGATACTCAACAAATCCTTTTTATATCATGCATCAAAAGCAAATACCACTGCATCCTACATTAATCTGTGCAAAAATCAACACCCTTTGCAAGATTAATGGGCTGGGGGTTGCTGTGGGGTTTTTTAACTTGAGAATTTATGAGAATAGTTAGCTGTTCAGAAACCCCCTGCTCATTCTAAGATGAAAGAGTGGGATTAAGTATTGGTCTTAACACTCCATAGTGATAGAAAGCCATAGGTGCAGGGGAAAATTGGAAAAAAAAAAAAAAAAAAAAAAAAAAAAAAAAAAAAAGGGGGGGGGAGAAAAGGAAGATCCGATCCTGACCTTTCAACGCGATTTTCCAGANAGAAAAGAAAGAAAATGGGGGGGGAAGAAAAAAAATTTAAGAAAAAGAAAAATTAGACTTCAGTATATCAGGGTTGGAAGTTTTCTTCTTAAATTTTAGATAGCAGGAGATACAGCTACATGCACAGTAAAATGAAAGTTTAAATACAAAGCATATCGTCAGCATGCAAGATAAAACCTTTCTAATCTGAACTGCCATCTGAAAGAATGGTATTTAGAGCAGAAAATATGGTATGATACTGAGTATTGTCATTTTCTTTATACTTTTCATATAACAAATAACCCAGAGGAGTGGCAGAAAGTAACACTATTTGAATGCTCTGGCTACCAGAGGTGCTGGGTGATATCTGTGTGTCATGCAGCCCCATTACCTCTCATGGATGGACACATAATATAAGACTTTTGAGAATCCAGGACAATATTGCTAATAATAACTAAAATCTCTATGAATCTGGTGTTCTATGGGGGGGATCACATCTTTAACACAGAAGTAATTGTATTTCTTTCTAAATGGAGAGTGGAAGGACAGATAATATCTTTGTTTATATCTATGCTTTAAATCTAAGGTTTCCATCCTCTGAGTGGGATAGGATGAGACTGTGAGGTTCGCTGAGACTGAGGGCAAACCTGAACTGCATAAAAGACTACAGCAGAGGTCTGTGGTCTGTACTGGCAAAGTCCAGGAAATACTCAGGGCACTTTGCAATCAAGAGATGGCACAAATTCTGTGGAGCTGATTTTGAACTTAAGCTACCTACAGTGTCCCCTCACCCAGCTCCATCTCTGGAGTTAGCCTGAGCAAATCCAGTTCAGATATCTTCAAATCTTCAGAAGTAAATCCAAACTAACCATACTTTTTAGAGAATACATATGTTTACATTAATATTTAGGACGACTTTTAAAAGGTTTTGTGCTGTCTTTAATTTTCCATTAAAAAAGTAGAACTGTTTGGACAAGCTTCCTAAATGACATGACACAATGGCAGGAGAAAAGAGAACATTTTTCTCCTCTTCATCAGAGCCCCGAAATAATAACTTTCTGACATTAGAGATTTTTCAGTCAGAGACTGAGGTTTCTTTCAGTCAGCATTCATTTTGTCACTTTTAGATGAGTGGCAACAATTGAGAAAACACAAAACAAAAGTTTGCTTTTGTGCTCAAAATAGCCAAACACACGGAAACACATATTGAGCACCACTTCCCAGCAGGTTGGTGGGTTTTGTGTATTGTCACTGCCTTTTTTTGGAGCTCTGTTATGGAGAGAGGACTGAAAGATGAGTTCCAGAGCGCCTACTTGGTGCCTGAAATGGAAGTTGGATGAAATGTAGGCAGTGAAGAAAGTGATCCAGAAAAGACATGCAGCAAGGGGTTGTCACACCCAGCAAACACTAACACTCCAAAAACACCTTCCTTTTCAGCCTCAGATATTTTTCCACAGGCTTGTGCTTGTGTCCAGCTCCCACCTTGTCTCCTCGGTCTCTTGGGGCCAAGAGACCACATGCCCACCCTGCAGCTGGGCTCTGCCAGTGCCATGGTGCGAGTTCAGGGCACTGAGCTCATCCCAAGGATCAGCCCCAGTGGGGATGTGCAGGAACCAGCCTGTTGGAGGAGAGGCAGTGCTGCCTCTGCCCACCCTCTGGGGCGTTTATCCTGTGGGTTTTGCTGTAGCTGCACATCACTTACACAGCACCTGGTCACAGTTTTCAGCTTTGCAGCCATGGCAGTGCTGGTACCAAGGTTTCCCTCTGGCAGACGCTGTCAGGGCTGAAGGGGTTGATGAGCCTCCCTGCCCAGACACCCAGGGTCCTCTTGTTACAGCCATAGCCCAAGACATCCTTTTAGCCCCCTGAGGGCTGTCAGTCCCTGTGCTGGAACCCCAGGCTGCCTTGTGATCTCAGCCCACCCATGGCTGACATTCTGTCCTGTCCCTGTCCCCAGTGCCCAGGACTGAGGCTGTCCTGCTCCTGCCTGGGACTCAGACGGACACTGACTGTGGCTTCAGGGAACCTCTGCAGCCACCAGTTGACCTCCATGGGGAGTCACCATCCCATGGGATGTCTCGGAAGTCCCCTTTCACCTGCCTGGCCATGGGCTTCCTCAGCCTCTGGCCATTGTCCAGTCTCTGTCCATTTTCCAGGCTCCCAGAGCAAAGGAAAATGACATCGGCCATTTCTGCCTCTCTGTAAATCCCTGGTGACATGAAATCAACATGGAGAGTAAGGAGACATCTGCTTCCATCAACTGTCTTTTTTCCTTCTCTAGCTTTAAAAATGCTCCGCTGCACCCCTCAGAGAGAAAAACAGCATTACAAATGTATTGAAACAAGCTGTCATTGCCCTAAAATTTCCTTTTACGAGCAAAGGAAATTCCACTACTCCAGAATGACAACCACAGCACTTCTGAGAAACCTCTGTAAATCTTGACTGAGCACAAGCATGTTGCTTTAGCCAGGTTTATTACTAGGAAATACCGAGGAAAATGTGATGAGAAAGCCCATTCTTGGGACCCCCAAACCAATAGCCAGAGTGAGACTACAGAAATTTTCCCTGCAGTGAACCAAAGCCTTAAAATCTTCTAAAGGTTTGCTCATCGTTACACAAATGCCTCTGCATAAATCAGTCAAGTATAATGAGGCAATAAAATTTAATTCATGCACAAATATCCTGGCAATCAGCTATGTTGGAAACGAAATTCAGAGCACTAAATAGGAACTTTGGAGTGTTTCCTGAAGCATGATTTAAGCAATCTTTGTCAGAATATGACGTGATCTCTACAAATCCATGACAATTTTCATGCATATCATGTTTTACCACAACTGTGAACCATGGCAGTGCTGCAACCAAGGTCTGCCTCTGGTAGACACTGTCAGGGATGAAGGGACTGATGAGCTTCCTGGCAGAATCTTTTTGGTTCTACAGTTCAGCTTATGCCGGTAATCAAATAGAAATAATATTTACTGAAGATTTACAACTGACTTGTAAAAATATACTTGGCATCAAAATTTGAAACTTGGCATATGATGGACTGCCATAAGAACTTCCCAAAAAGCATTTTTGTTCCTTTCTCAAATTTTGCATACAAATAAACAGAGGTTCTCAGAGTTATTTGTTTTTATTAAAAGAATTGACTTCATATTTTCAAACATATTTTTTATGCTTGTATAATTCTCAAGTGGGACTAATCCAAGTAAAATACCATAAAGTTCGTATCAATGTATTTTATTAGAGAGGTTAAAAGTAGCTAAAACTTAGTTAAAAATAAAGTATGTCAAGCCGTTTCTTTTTCCAGATGGAGGAAAACACATTTGAGCTTCTTACCAACTATACATTGCTTTAATGTTTTGAAGGGGGTATAACACCCCCAGCCCATGGAATTTCCCTGTGGCACACAGAGATTATCTCTCATTTATATCAGAGACACAAGGAACAGGAAGCAGCCAAAAGCATGGAAGACGAGCCCTGAGTTTGATTCAGCTTGTGTCGACTGAAGTCCTATCTAGGCCCATACCCTTTCTGTCCCTTCCTTCTAGTAATGAGCCACTGACTTAGAAAGAAGGAGGTCAAGTGACTTTTCTTTAAGCAATAAAAGCTTAGGAAGAAGCACAATATATATTCTGAGCAAGGAGGTTGCCCGTCCTCTCTCTAGAACCCTCTATTTTATCCCGCTGTTCAGCCAACTCAGCATCACTTCTCAAGGCCATAATTAGAGTGTTCTGGCTCTATTAGAGAGCTGTGGATTGAGGTCCTGTGAGCAGGTACAGGCCACAGGCATTCTCAAGATTTTAAGGACCAAACCACTTTAAATACTCAAAACAAAAGTCACCATCCAACCCTTTTTCCTCTCCCCATTCTTGCCTCAGTTCCTCTGCACATTAACACAAAGAATGGTGTGAGGGAAACAGTGAAACTCCTTGAACTTTCCTACTCTTAGACTCTTAGACAGATTTTTCCTTGGAAAGAGAAATCTGCCCCAATACCCAGAGACCAAAAGAAGGAAAAATAATGTCAAGTGAAGTACATAGGGTTTTTTCCAACAAAGCTCAGAGGGGATTCTGGCAAGAGACAATAGTCTGGAAAGAATCACAGAATATAGTAGAAAGAATGTCTGAAGGACCTCCTGAGATGAAGCCAAGAAAGGCAATTTTTTGACTTCCATCCAGAAACATTACCCTTGCAGGAACTGAGGCCTGGGGAATTTTTAAAACTGTTAACTATATTCTTTTAGGTAGCCACTGAGCTGAGGAGTGCAGTAGATAGAAGAATTAATTTGAATGACTCAGATTTCACATAAATCCAGATTAGCAGCAGTTTGGGCACTATGAGCTTTAGCCTATTTCCTCATTTTTTTCTCTTTCGATTTTTTTCTTGAGACTTCAACTGTGTAAGATACAGACAAACAATATACTTTAGTCCCCCTACAGACCAACAGGATGAAAATAGTTTATGGGAGTTCAAGTATGATAAGCTCATGATGCCTTGCGGATTTAAAAGCCTTCTGCCCCTGAGCTCTGTGACTCACTCATCTTCAGAAGCCAAGTAAGTTTTCCCAAGTAATTCAGGAACTGACTGGCTCAGACCCATGGCAGTGCTAGGGAAGCATGGAACTGCTACGAATGTTCAAAAGCTCTTCCTGGTTTTGAGATAATGTGGCATGAAATAAGTCTCCCTTGAACAGATTCAGACCTCCTGCCAGACACCACTCATGGTATGCACACAGACTTCCTGAAGCTCTACTGACGGGTAGTAATTTGTTAAATTGCCATAATTCTGGATGGAGTAAGAGCAAAGGTCTCATATATTACAGCTACTGAAATAAGTCTCATCTTTTGATTGGAAACTCTATTGCCATTTCAGTAAAGCAAGGTTAGACGTAACAGCTACAGCTACACGACCACTATTGTCATTCCATTCCTTTTACTTTGACACTGTTCTGCCTTAATTTTTTCTCCCTTATCCACCTTCAAGAAATCATGCAATAGCATCTGAAGAATATCATTCCTCAATATGGGATGCACAGGATAAATGTTGCTGCTGTCTTGTATTTCCTCCATCTCCACAGTTCCTATATCCCTTCTGTCTTTTGGGTTTCTTCAAAAACACTATCACCCCATGAAACCCAGCACTCATAAATTTAATCACATATGTGTAGTTGGTTGGCAAGAATGTTGTAAAAGTCTCCTCTACATACAAAAATTCACTAAGACTCTTAGGTTTTGCTCTTCTCTTTCCATAATTTTCTAACGTCTTTCTAAGAATAGTATGATTAACTATCTTAGCAGAATACACATTCATCCATGCATTTACCACTAAAACAGTTTTTTAAAGTATTTTAAGCATGTTGTGAAATAGTCTTTTCCATTGCTAGAAGGCTCCTTGAAAAATATAATTAATTTTTGAAGTGGCACACATTCAACTTTTCTCTCATTCAAAGGACTGGAAGTTGTGGCACTGACTTCAGTGTTGACAGGGTCATATCTGGTATGCAGATCTCCCTAGTTAAAAAATTATGTTGGATCATCATTCCCTTCTAATCCAGGCTGATTTTTTACAAAGAAACAAAGTTTCCTTAGACCCTGATTCTGCTTTGATCTTTTATCTCTGCTTAATTAAGAACTCTGATTCATTTTTACCTTGCCAGAATATGTTGTATCCCTGATTCATTTTCCCTTGGCTAGATTTAAAAAGGTGGCTCTTGGCTGCTTTCCACTTTTACCTTTGCATAGATGGTCTAACAAAGGTGGCTAACATTTTCCTTTTTATTACTTTTTAGACTTTTGCATTGGTCTTTCTCCCCAAAAGCCGTAGCCTCTCTGTCCTCCTTGCTTCAATTCTTGCAATGTTACCAATGAAAGGCATTTGCTTCCTGCATGCAATAACTCTTATTAAAACACCTCAGAATTTTTTTATTCCATTTCCCCTGTGGCACAGAGTAGCACTATCCTTGGATAGGATTTTTTGCAATGAATACATTTGGCCTCATTAAATAATTACAAAATAAACCAGAAGGAGTTGGTTCCAACCATTATATGGGAGTTAAACAGTTTTTAAAATGCGGCCTAATTAAATAATTACTCAATAGACCAAAACAATTCTGATCTGTCATGTAGCTAATGTGCAGTTTTCAAAAACTATCTAATTAAAGTAATTACCCAATAGAGCTGAGGGTTCTAAACGAGCCACAACTTTTCTTTGGGTACTTGGTGCCCAGATTAAAACAATCTAATTGCATCATTTCTTAAGAAGGTATATATGTATCAATCAAGAACATATTAGGATCTTCTCCCACTTCTATGACTTTTCAACTGTTTAAAGATTCTTCAGTGATCACAGACTTCTGTGATCTCTGGGTGCCAAATGAGGGGGGGGTTAATTTCCATGTTAAAATCTGGGATGCCTCTTCTGTGACAGTGTGATCCTTCTTTTTTTTTCTGTTTGCTATACTTTCATTTAAAAAAGAGGTAACAGAGTCCCCTTTGTAAATGTAGACTCTTTGTATGACACCTACTTATTCTACCCTGGCACCAATACACAGACCTGGGGTGCCAGTGTGAGATGCTACAACTGACTGGCCAATTATAATCACTGACATATTTTAGCAGCAAAGCCTTCCTAATACAAATGCATTTCATACAAATAAAGTTGTGCTTTGCTTGGAATAATTTAATTTCACTGCTCTCCTTCTCCCTCCCCCTCCACTCCTCAGAATAAAAGGAAGCCTCAGCAAAAGCACATTTTGCCAATATGACTCTGCTTACACCAGCAATTTCACCAGCACAGTTCTGTCAATCACACATCACACTTTACCACCCTCCTCATCAACAGAGCTGCTCCAGCAAAATTTTGTATTACAGACCTGACCTGAGCCTCATTAAAGTGGCCAAGGGTCATAGGCTATAAAGGCATACAGGCATGTTTGGAAAACAGCAGCTTCCTATCTTCTCTTTAGTTTAATTGCTTTTGAACTTAAATGGAAGCTGACCTTGTTTTCAAATTTTGACCAAAAAAATGTCCATGACTACTTTTGACCAGTTCAATTTTTCAGCCACAGAAATTTATCTTTTCAGCTGTACTTTGACAATTCAGCTATTTTAACATCCTGATCATAGGGCTATGCCAGGAGGTGTTTGAAGGAGTATCCAAAAAGAGGATCAAGAAAATGGGGTAAAATTTTGTAAAAACTGGAAGGAGACCAATAGAAGGCAATTGGAAAGAGATGGAGGAGGAAAAAGACCCCAAATAGGAAAAGTAACTTCACTAGACTAAGTCTGAACTGTCAGAAGACCTTTTTTACTTGGTGGCAGGCATAGCAGCTTGCCAACTTTAAGAATAATATTTTATTAAGACACTTATACAAAGCTTTGGATATTTAATTTTAGTCATCCAAGTGTGAATATATTGTATTTATTTTTAGAAATATACTTAACCTTCTCTGACTCTCTGCATTCGTAGCTGTCAGTAAATGGCGTTTCTTTATTCACTGTTCTATTCCCGATACTATAATGAAGCCTGTAGCACACGTCTGTTCTTGTGTTGGCCTAATTGACTCCAAAACCTCACAGACATCATGTGAACTAACTGAGGTCCTCTAGCTGTGACACTGAAAACCCCAGCCCTCACTACAGTGTGACAGTTTTACTGCTTGTAAGAGTGAAAAACAACTTAACAGCAGAAAACACACACGCGTGTCCAGGGGGGCTTTGACTTGGAACAGGGTGAAGAGAGTGTTGAAGAGCCTTGAACATAAATCAAAACCAGGTCTATTAGAACAGTAAGCCTACTTCCAGGATTTTCCCTTGTTTAAGATTAACCAAAGTGACAATATGCCAAAAGAAACAGTTTTGTTTTAGTCTGGAAAAGAACACATTAGTTAATAATGCAAAGCTTATCCTTGTTTTTACAGTAACTGCAGCTGAGTAACTGAGATGATAAAATTCCAGTGCAGAGACTTTAAAACGTTTATATTTCATAGATACAAAAAGATTATAAGTAGGATCTCCATTTGCCTTAGGAAGAACTTATATTTTCTTTTGTCAAATCTCCACAGCAAATATAGCAACCATCCAGACTTTTCAATAAGAGCACTGAGCTTGTGATTTCTTGAAAAATTAACTTTTTCCTCCTTAGTCATATCAGTCATTCAAAAATTTTTGTAAGAGGGGATTTTTGACATATATGATGAGACTGACCTTGATTCTTGGGACAGCATATTTGGTTATAGATTTCTTTGTTCTATGAATAAAAGTCCTCTTATGTGTTCTTTGTGGATACAAGGAAGGGAGCTTGTTAAATGTAGGGTCAGGATACATTTCTGAGGTGTGCAAAGAGGTAATAATTTTCTTCTGCTGCTAAAGGGCAAGCAGAGTGGCACAGCCTTCATATCTTCTATCAGTTAAACCAAGAATGGAATGAACAGTCCCATTCTGCAATTTTCTTATATTGTAGTTTAAAGCATAATTCTCTTAACTTCTTTCAGCATTGAGAAAAATCCTGAAACAATTTATTTCTTGCTATTCTTTGGTGATTATTGCTGTGGAAATCTGGGTGGGGGGCAGGGGTATTGATGAATTTTAAAAAACTTAAATTACAGCACTACATGATAAAATGAGAGACTGGGGATAAAAGACAGGTTTACATAAGAAGTTTTCAGTTTTATTTCAAATATTTTCATTTTTTTGGTGTTTTTAGAACAGCTCAGTGACCACATCTGGGGTTCAGCTCTGATTACATTACGTGACTGGGGAGAGGAACAAGGATATACATCCTTTTTCTTATTCAAAGCAACATGCTTTGTTTAAGAACACTTAGGCTGTAGAACCAACTACTGTAGGATTCTGGGGATGTCAGATGTACAAACATGTTGAAAGAGAGATTAGGACAAGGGGTAATGTCGGGGTTGCTCAGCCCAGCCCGGAATGTTGGTGGGATAACTCAGCTGTGTGAGACCACCCCTGGAAAACGAAGTGGTTTCTCCCTGAGGTGCCTTACCTGGATATGTTAATTCTCCTACATTGATTAACCGTAACCTGTCTCCTGACCCTATCCCTTGCTCCTTCTGTATCCCCCCGCCTCCCTCTCCTTCCCTGTGCCCCCTGCCCCCTGGCCAGACCCTATAACAAGGGTCTCCCAAGGCCATTCGGCCTCTTTCGCCGCTGGACCCCTTCAGGAATAAAGTGCTCTGGAACTCCATGCGACTGAGCCCTCTGATTCACCCTGGTAACGCCTTAGCCATCTCCCTGGGGAGAGGGGAATACCTGCCAGGACATCGGCTGGGGTAGAGGACAGAATTATCTGCTCCAGTACCCGGCTGTACTGGCCAGAGAGGTCTTTTGGAGCCCCCAAGACCCTCCTGGTGAAAGCAGAAGTTCCACCCGCCCCACACCCCCCTCAGGGACAGCGTTAGGGTAATGGCTTTAAAAAGAAAGACGATAGATTTAGATTGAATATAAGGGATAAATTCTCCACTGTGAGGGTGGTGAGGCACTGCAACAGGTTGCCCAGAGAAGCTGTGGATTCTCCATCCCTGGAGATTTTCAAGGCCAGGTCAGACTGGGCTTTGAACCACTCAGTCTTGTGGAAGGTGTCCCTGCCCATGGATTTAGATGAGCTTTAAGATCCCTTGCAACCCAAGCCATTCTACAATTCTATGATTCTAATCAAATTCATAGAGGATGGTCTCATTACTGGCAATCAACCATACACTCCAAATCCAACTTTTGCCTCAGAGGATCTCTACATTACCGATTAGCCAAAGACGGGCAGTATGACTCTGAGAGATGTGCTGTACTTACCCTCATTCTTAGACTGCAGTTTCACAGCAGCTCAATATAAGTGCAGCACTTCCTCCTGCCCTGGGCATGTAATTCCAGCCTCATTCCTTTATCCAGCTGTCCCAGGAAATTGTTTCAATGAAAGCTAAGTGATGTCAGCCAAGTCAGCTTCCTGATCTCATCATATAAGCATAGTTGTTCAATAATTATTTTTTTTCTGTAATCTTCTGCTACTGACAGATTTATGGTGGTTTATGAAGCTCTACAAACTTCTGGTCAACCTCAGCACAATGAGTTTAATGCTACATTCCTCTGAGCCATCCCATTCTTATCCATGTCCTCTGATGATGGGAATGTGGGCAGGGAGTTGTGCTTGCTGAACTGTTGATTTTGTGAGAGCTACCTACAGTCAAAAAACAATTCATACTTGCACAAGATGAGTTAATTACTGTACTGCTCTCCCAAGGTAACAGGCAGCTTGAAAAGTAGCCTGCTCCTATTGAGCTGCAGCAGTGTGGTCTGAGCTGGTGATCCCTCCATGGCAGTGGTGCTATCACTGTTCTTTAGAAATAACCCCTGTATGGGCTCTGAAGATCTCCTGACCTTTTTCAGCATTTGGCTTGTCTTAAACTTCACTAAAGATGGCTTTTCTTTCTACCAGCAACAGTTCTACAACGTCTATAACACTTCTCTTCAAAGGTGCTGTTAAACTAATCCTTAATTTCATAAGCCCATCAGCTCAGTGTGTGGTAAGGCAACAAGAAGATAAGAGCTCTTGGCATGTGCCTGTGTGCAGCTGTGTAACCTTTCTCACTCTGCAACACTTATCTGGCTTCAAGAGGAAGGCATCAGAAATACAGCATTGTGAATTATTTTCACAGCATACGGGTCTGGCTGTGCAGTGTTTTAAACCCCCCTCTGGTTCAAGTGCCACACATATTTTCTGTTGCATACATTCATTGCTGAACTCCAGTGAGAATGGCAGCAGTGTCCTGAACCAACAAAAGCACTTATTCACATTACCTTTCAGATCGCCACTGCTCCCACTGAAGTCAATAGGGACACAAGGGTTAACTGTTTAAATTTAAACAGATGCCTCAGAGCTTCTTGAGAACAAAAATTAAATCCTGGGGCTATTAAGTAAAACTCCTTAACTTTGGTTTTGGATTCTCTGATGAGTGAGAATTCTCAAAGGGGGATATCTGTGGAGGAAACCAAGAATTAACAGTGAAGTTACAATAATATTAAGCTAGTTATTGCAGTCAGGGGAAGGAAGAAAATTTAAAAAACACACCCTCTAAAACACACACACACATCTCATATTCAAGATTTTTTAAAGTTTAAATTTGTCCTGAAATACTGAAATTCCATTTCATGTCATTGTTTTTATTGCAATCATAAGAAATATTTTTCTTATTAAACACTACAATATTTTAAAGGGAGGAAATATAAAGAAAAAAGGACTCAGAAAACATTAAGTAATTCATAGTCGAAAATCCTATTTCATCCTGGAATTTAAAATGTTTTCCATTTGACCTGAAACTTAAAATTAAATTTGCATTTAAAATTTGCATTTCTATTGCAGAGTTATATCATCTTGACCTGAAAGAAGTACTAGTGATTTCTTTTCAGAATATTATTTTCAATTTACAGTCCTTTTACTGAACCAGAAATGCAATGCTCTAGATCTTCTCTGAGTGATGGAGAGGTGAAGGATAGTGAGGGAAAGTAGTTTTTGGTGGCTGAGGTTCTGTCTTGTAAGGTTTTTTATTCTAGCAAGCATGAAGGAACTTACATTTTGAGCCCCTTCAGCTCTTTTTTTGGGTAACACTTGTTTTTTCTGCTGGAGATATATTCTGCAGTTAGAGGAACAGATAAAGAACCCCAGTTATTGCCCGACTTTGTTTCTATTGTCATGGTTGTTGATGTTATCTTGGTTTATGTGGGTCAGAAGGCAACCACCCCTGGCTCTCTCGCTGCTGCTGTCACTTACAGCTCTGCACAGCGGCCCCACCACGCTACCAAGTTAGAACAAAGGCACTTTTCACCCATTTATCACACAGACAGCTGAATACACATGGTGTAAAACACTACAGAATCAACCTCCAAATCCTTCTGCTTAATGGCATTGTATTCCGGCTCCAATTGTTCTCTAGACAAAGAGGTGCCATAGGGCAGCAGAGGGAAACATATCATTTCAGACTGCAACATATCACAGAGAGCAGTTGTGAAAGATGTCCTTGCCCATGGCAGTGGGGTTGGACTAGGTAATCTTTAAAGGTACTTTCCAGCCCAAACCATTCTATGAGAACTTAATCCTCACAACTGTGGTTGTAGGAGGGTTTTGTTTGGTTTTACAGTTAAGTGACATTATTTTGGAATAGCAAACAAAGCAAGCAAACAAAACAATCAGCTGTGTCAGAATGACACAGACGATTTTCTAATATTGGGAGGCTGAGGCTTCAAGGTCAGTGCTGGGATTTTGGAAAGCTGATATAAAGGCTGGGACAATGACTGGTCTCAGTAGGGCAGGGAAGGAAGGAAATGCTGAGTCTGTGAAGGGACCTCAAATTTTCCCTCATGAAAAGTTTTTCCCTCTCTGCCTTTGATAAACGCAGTCAATAGCATCAAGAATGTGAGACAAAATGCTGGACACACTGAACTTAACAGCAGAGCTACTGTTGTCTTGTGCAGGCCATGATTTCAAACAGAAGCAGCAGTATGAAACCCAATTTAGACCTATTGGAAAGAACATGAATCTCCTTTCAGAGAATTCCTCTCCTGTTACATTGAGTAATCAAAACTAGAAGCTTTAGAGTGGCTCAATATATTTATAAAAAGCCATCATCATAAATATCCACATGGCAAATATGTAAATGTGTAAAACACCACATTATACATAATAGTACCCTCCTTGTTTAGTATTAGCTCACAGCCATCCTGGCTTTATCTTCAAGTAAAATACTGCAGTACTGAACTCTAATGAAATATTTTCATCTACACCTACCAAGACTTGTTTTAGTTGTTGTTATTTTTGTTGTTGCTGTTATTGTTGTTAACTATTATTACTAATTATTAACTGTTATTACTATTCGCTTTCTCTCTACTTAGCTCTGTAGCTGTCTGTGATTGTTCATATCAAAGTGGTTTAGTGAGGTACATAATCAAATATGATTTAAAATTAATATTCTATGGAGTCTGAACAATGAGTAGTCTCTCACAGAAGATGATGGACGAATAGTTCAATATTTGACATGTGCTGGCTGTTTCAAGTTCTTCAATCTTCTTTTTTATTTAACTCTCTGATCAAAAAGTTTGTTTAGAATACATGGATTTAATTTATATAATGTACACTCAAATTTTAACTTAGGGAGGAGGAAGGGTGAGTGATTCCCTGTAGTCCAGAGATGTCTAGAGTGACTTATCCAAAATGCTGCAATTTTTGATCTCCAGCTCCAATAAGAACAACTAAAGAAGATACGTTTCAGAATTGTCTGAATGTTTTGCTGTTCCTCCAGAATACAGACTATAGAGTTTCAAGAAAATCATATGCTGAATAAGTAGTTAAATATGCAAAGCAGGATTTATCCAACAGGAAAGACACACCTTGTCAATCTATGGTGAATTAAAGTCCTTATTTAGGATTCCCAGTGGGAGACAAAGCTTTGTACTGAACAAGGCAGCTCAACCTAAAGTGTCTTTCCCATTTCTCACAGAGCAGCTGAATCACCAGGCTCTCAGGGTATGGATGAGTCCTTTTTTTCTGCCTTGCTCCTGCTAACCCTGCCCAAGCCCTTAATTTCTTCAAAACTCTTATGTTACAATGGGAAGTTCCCATTACAATAAAGTAGAATTTTCCAAGGAGTGAAATTCTGTCATTAGAAAATTCCCAAATATTTCTGCTATTATTTCTCATTAAATTAGCTCCCTAAGCACTGCTAGGTGTAAATTCCAAGTTCTCTATATCAATGAAAACCAGCTGTATCTCCTGGGAACTTTAAAAGGCATTTCTTGAGGGAGAAAGAAGAGTCTTAAGGTGCTGCAGCTGCTAATTGTAGTTCTGGGACTGATGATAACATTCACACAAATATATGTTTTTAAGAGATTTTCAGATACATGTTTCTTTCTTCTTAGGTATAGTACTTAAGTTATCCAACCAGGAAAACAAAACAACAGTGTATTACTTAGGTCACCATTGGATCATGTGGCATCTCAATGAGAACACAAAAATGAAGCAAGAACTTACTATGCATTTCTGAATAACAAACAAATCCATAAAAATCTGAAGTTTAAATGGATTTTTAGATATTCTGCAAGCAGAAAAAGGAGTGAAATAAGTCAGATGCATTATTCAGAACAAAGTACTCTCCCAAGCCTTCTTTTTTCCCCTTTTTTCTTTATTTAGCAAACTACAGAACCAGCCATTGCTTTCTGGGGATTTCATTAGCATGTGGAAGACATATTGTAACAAAACTTGTCCACTAGGGAAGTATTATCTTTTACTGGCAATCTGTGAGTGCTACTGAAAAATGACCTTTTACTATCAAAATATTAATGTCTTTATCTCAAGAAGGAATTTAAAATCCAAACCTTGCATGAAAATGGGATATCATTTTTCTTTGCACTCCATGGATATGGATGCTTCATAATGTCTACAATTCTCTGCTTTACATGCACCTTGAGTCACATTATGTGATAACTAGAAGTTATTATATTTCATAAGGCTACTATGGTGTTCCAATCATGTGGAATGAAAACTGTACACAGCACATATTTATATCCTGTACATAAAATTTTGGGTTTTCCCTGACAGACAGACATGGACAGTGGGCAGCAAGAATTAATATCTGTGTGAACCTGAATCTGAAACAACAGATCACTCAGCTTTGGGGTTTACTTAATTATTGCCATTCTCCTGATTCTAAAAGAAAAGCAGAGTGAGCAATGATGCTTCCTTTGTGCTGCTAAACCGTCACAGTGCTTACATCACTTCACTCATAATTTTTCAGTACCTACATTGCTTCATTCCAGGGAAAGAAGTGCATAAGTCCCACATTGCCCTGTGAAGAACGAACTACACTGCTGATTATGTGTGCCTCTGAGTCATGGGGCATCATTCCACACTGAGGGACATTGGTCATGGGGAGAGAAAGAATGAGAAGAGCAGTCCCAAACACAGATCCAAACCCAAACCCTAAATGTTTGTATTGGTTCTTGATTCATATGTTTAAGCTTGGTGTCCATTTTTTTTTACAGCTGGCTACAAGAGGGGAAAAAATTGTATATGAAGCAAATGCTGAGATTATGGAAAATGGAAAGATGAATTGACATTACATGCATGTAAGAAGTAACACACAATCCTTTTATATGGATAAGAACTGAATTGGTTGGCCTATTTGGGATAGATTATTTCTTGCAGAATTTCTTTAACCCTAGGCCATGAACAACAAGTGTGACTGTTTCTTCCTCCCTGTAGTCATACTAATTCAATGCTATTGAGTAGTCAGGAAAGGACAAATTAATTTAAAAATATTTAAATGGATTACTAAGGATATCAATAAGCATTTAAAAATGCTCCAGTTGAATCACTTTCCTTAGGACACAGTAGGTAAGACTTAACTCATGAGCCAAGGACAAACTCTGCAATTCTTACATAATTAAGATAATGGAATGGCTTGACAATATCAGAAGGGACAGTGCAAATCCTTTTCCCTTACCACCAACCTGAAACTGATGTTTCTGCCTTTGATTCAAATCTAGTACTTGGTGAGCCAATTTAACTCACTAAACAAGCAGAAAAAATTAATCCAAAAAGAACTTGTTAACATTATTTTGATTTGGCTTAGTCAGCTCCTGTAAGAAAAGCATATGCTAGAATTTAATCTTGCACTTCAGTTCTACTGATAGCCACAGGATTTTAAGAGCATGCACAACATTCAACAGAAGCTTTCTTTCATGCAACCAACAGTTCATCACAGAGAATAATCAGAATTCCAAAACTGGAGCCTCTTCTCAGATGTACTGAGAACAGAGGGCTTAAAACGAGTCTATGTTTCTTTTGCTCCCTCTCTCTGAAGATACCAGTTCAGTTCTAGAGGGGAGCCATTCCCTTTAGTGGTGCTAAAATTTAGCTACAGTCCCATATCTAAAACAACACACAGGCCAAAATAAAACCTCAAGTAGAAGCATTTAATACTGCATGGTTTAAAGTGACTGTTGTGACCAAAAATTCAGAAGATAAAAGAAAGGATAATGTCTTTAAGAATTTACAATTAGCCCTGTTACCTAAACCCATCGGTGTGGGAGTTAAAAAAACAGCATTAATATTAACATTCCTACAGCAACACTCTGCAGCATGGAGATTTTAGGTCAGCTTCATTTTAGAAGGATAAATAATGAATTGAGGTGCCAAATCACTTTGTGGGAACATCCTGTAATGCAAATGCCTCTTAAAGGGAAAAGAGAGACTCATGCTTAGAAATAACATAGAAAAATCTGTCTCTGATGAGTCCTCAGTAACTACAATGCAATTTATAATAAATTCCTTCCCTCATCTACTTGCATGAAAACTTGTGCTTTTGCTAGGCTGCACCTTTAGTAAGGGGTCTGATTAAATAGTGGAAAGAAAGGTATTAATGTCTGCACTGTATTGCCAACCTTTTTTATCAAAAGGTAGAAAAATGGATTTTGGCATACTGCAATCACCAAAGCTCACAGTCCAGGACTGTGGTATAAAATTTAGTGCTGAGGTGCAAACTGAAGAGATGAAGTCTCAACAGATGTATTACTTTGCTGTCCTATTTCTAGCAAAAAACCACAGGGAAATCACTGAGAATTTTAAAATCTTGAATTGAGAGAATCAAAAATGTCAATACTTTGCTACCAGAGCTTCAAGTTTTTTGCTCCCTAGATCCTAAGACCCTCTGTTAGGATTCACTGGGACTATTCAGAGAGTTGGGTTTAAGTGCATAAACCTTTCTCTTGTTTCAGACCTTAGTTTGATTAATTAATCAAATTGCATTATTTGTAGTAGGTTTTTATAAGTTAGTTTTAGGGTGAGGTTTATGTTCTATTTAACCAGTGTTTTAAATGAAAAACTGTAAACTTTCAATATCTATGACTTAGTCTTATACATGGTATCAGGTGATCAAAATGAGCTAAAATAATTGGTCATTAGCATCCTTTTCTCTTTTTTCTAAAATTTGCAGGAACAAATAGTTTGAGTTTCAATGATATTAGGCAACTTTTAGCTTTTCCACCATTTGCTGAATGGTTTTTAGCTAAAGAGGGGTTAAATTTAACATCCCTTGAAATGTCACAAATCATGAGTAATGCTACTGAAATTAATGCATTTCCTCTACTTTCAGATGCTAGATGACAATCTTGGCAAATATCCTACACAAGATTCACTAAGGGGTGGCAAAATTCTCTCCATAAAATATATGATTCTCTACTAAATTATAAAACAAAAGTGTCTTTAGAACTCTGAGGATTTATTAGTCTATGAGCTGTGGTCAACTAGGCCCATACATCTAATGAGTGCCATACCCCATGAGTCCGGAAGAGGCCTTATTCTGGAGTGTGTGGGGAATGGATTTATCCCAATAAAATAATCTTTATGCATGTAGAAACACTTACTTCACTGTAGCAAGACTGAACTGTTTGATTAGGTTAACTAGACAAGTAGAAATGAAAAATATTGTTCAGTAGCTACTCAGTAAAAGTGAATAAAGACATAGATAAGCTTGTGAACCAATCTCCTCATGTCAGTAAGTCCTTTCATCTATAACAGAAGGTATTTCTTTACATAAAATCAGAAAGCAAAGAAATTTCTAAACTCTCCAATGTCAGGTGTGGTAGAGAATTCGCACTTGAGTAATACCATTGTCTAAATTGTCAGTTTATGGAGGATTTGGTGAAGTCTGAGCACATGATCATTAATTTTCTCCAACAGTAAGAAAAAACATTATGCAGCTAGAATTTGCTGACTTCCTGAGTGATTTACACCATTTCTTTAAAAATCATGTCTAATTACTATACATCAGTTAATCTCATCGAATCATTCCATTTCAGAGCCTTGCCTTGAATTAATAGGAGTGCAGGTACAATTAACAAAAATCATAGCCCCTTCTAGCACCAGGAGAAAAGATTTTTCCCATACGATCAAATCAAATCAAATTCTTGATTTAATTTATTTGAGGTTTCTGAGAGATGCAAAGTCACTGAAACTCCACTGACTGAAAAGAATTACTAGATTAATTGCATTCAGTCACAAGAACACAAATGCCCTGATCTGATGCTTGCACAAGGAGGGTCATGTGTCTTATATGATTCAGTAAAACACGAGTAGCATCAGCTGGTGTCCAGAAGCCAGCTTCTTCACATGTGATTATAATTAGGAGCAATGAGTGCAGTGAATTCACAAGCAACTTCTCAGTTTCAGGAAAAGCAGAACTAGATGATAAATTTGATTAATAAATTGTGTCATTTACTGCATGGTTCCATTTCTCGGTCTCCAAAGACTATTTTATAATTGAGAGTCATCTGACAGCTACAATCTGCATCACAATGTTGTTTTCACACATGAGGCAACACTGATTACTAGAATACATCCAACATATTGTAACAAGAATAAACAGTGTAGCTCCAGACATTCAACCCCTTCATACCACACATGCTCTTGCCTTTGCCTCACTCAGACAAACACGATTCCCTTACACAAAACTTAATAACTTCTTCCAACGTTTTTAACCATTATTTTTATTCAACACTGCATCTTCAGCAATATGTGAGCCTATTATATTGATGTGAGCAGCTATATTCATTAGCATGAGAATCAGGGCTGGTAAATCAATGGCTTTAGGCAGCTGACATGACATGGACCTGGGGGCCAGTTTCTCACTTTACATTGCTGATTGAGTAGATCATGGAATCATCACAGAACAGATCAATGTTTTCCCACCAGAGGACAGCTGCTTTCACTGAATTACCAAACTAGCACAGAATCGTAACACATAAGTTATCTCATAAGTGGCCCTAGCATGTGGTTCAGGAAATGGTTCTACTACAGCAGCAGACTCACAGGTTTTTTTTATAAAATACAGCTTGTTAATAAGTTATAATTTCTTATAGCTATAATTGCAATTATCATTTTTATGGTTAACTCAAAGCCACATAATTGAACCATGCAATCCAACCAGGGGTACGAAACAAGTGTCCTGTGTTGAGCAGACAATTTAAAGAAAGGAGAGCAAAAGTCTTTTTCTTCCCCAAAGCTATAGAGAAGTGCACAGAGAACTGTAATATTCCTGCTGATCAGCAAATACTGGCAAACATTTCCTTTTGGTCATGTGACCAGCATACAAAAAAGAAGAAAGAAAATAGCTTTGTTCATATTTTTCTAATAGTTCTTGTTCTCTATTCTTGGAACAGGTTCTGAGTATGTGATAAAAATTATCAAATCCTCTTGATAACATTGGAATACAGTTACCTCCTTAACCCATCACATGTTTATCCATGATGTCATTGTCACTGAGGGATGTAGGAACATGGCACACAGAAATGGATTACTCAGTTACCAGGTTCTCTCTCACAGCTCCTTGGCATTGAAGGCAACCACATCAGACAGACTTGTAAGTAAATTTATAAAGCTCCACTTTACAAAAAAAAAATTATTTTAGCCTCCTAGACTCCTTTAGGAATGCTGTTCTGAGACCTATTAACTACTCCAATATTTGCAGTAAACTGTGAGTTTGTGAGGTCACCTTTGGTACTGAGGCAAGCCAGAATATGGAATTTGTGTCCAGCAGGAGATCAACACAATAAGTCAAAGTACCACAGACATAACGTGAGGAAAGAGAATTCAGACTACTGTTTTGGAAATGTCAAAACAAAGCAAAAAAAAAGGTTGTTTCTATTTATCAAAATGGAAGACTTCAAAATGCTATAAGGCAAAACTGGAACAATCAGCTAAAAAGGGGATGTTTTAAGCTGAAATGTGACAGAAAAACAGGAAAGTAATGTTAAAGTCAATATTCTCCTGCAGTATATATCAGCATTAACAAAAATCTAATTAAGATTTTACTTGCTAAAGACTGAAAGACATCAACTATTTTCATGCAGGTAGAGATACAGACAAGGACATCTATTCAGTAAGGGCAGGACTCGCTTGACAAGATATGGATAGCTACACTGGAGATGCCTGGGAACACCTCAAATTCTTACTTTGCTATGACAGTATATTCACTAAAGGCTTTCCAAGGGCTGCTTCTCTCCACTAATTATAAAGCAAGCTGAGGACTAGCTGAGCTGTAGATTTCTGTAGTTAAATAAAATTAGCCCCACACTGATGTCTCAGTGATGTAATTATTAAATGTTGTGAGTGCATGTGCATAAATGCTTCAAGTTGTTGCAATATTTAAATGATTATTTAAATAATTGAAATGGAAATATCTTTACTATATTCACAGTATGATGCTTTGTCTCTGACTGTTAGTTTAGTTTGGTTGTTTCATATACTCTTAAAGAATCCTTAAAATGGAGATGATTGACTCCTGAATTTTAACTCCCACATAGTGAGACCTTCTGGCAATATATAGATAATTCCATTGTATTATGCTGCCAACATTATTATGTCATGCATCTGGAAGCACATCCACATATTTGTGCATATGAATTTGATTAATCCCATTCAATTTTTCACTTGTAGAGAACTTAGAACACATGTCAGGATTTGTGAGATCAGAGGCCACGACTTCTGACTGCTGAACACTGAAGAACCTCACTGCACTGGTTTATTGTTCCTGGACCTAGCAACATTCACTGGTTTGGTTTTGTTTTGGTTTTTTTTTTTGTCAGCTCAACATTCCCACTGGAGATTTGGGGAACCTCTGCCCTTATTCCATCCGTTTTGGGGAAAAGTATGGTTATTAAGTTAACGGCCACCTGAAAGCTGAGCTGAAATGCCAGCTTGCTGTGAAGTGTCTGAGAAAGAGGTTTGCAGCCACTTACTGAGGTCAAGCAGAAACACAGAACAAAGAATTGTGGTTAAATAACATCTTAAACTTCTGCAGTTAAGTAAACTAAAATCAATACCTTAGCTATTAGAGAATTTTTATTTGGTACCATGACTTTGATGCTCTGTACTTACACAAGGAGTTCTGTACAAGTGTGAATTAATAAAAGTATGCAGTTTTTAATACATAAATGAGGGGATTAATTAAAAAGAAAAAAAAAAAAAACAAAGAAAACAGCAAAATATAAACATTTCATACTGCAATGGTTAAAAATATGTTGAAAAAGTATTTAAAAGCTTCTCTGTACCCTGATGGCTTGGAAAAGGTAAACAAGACATTAAAAATTCAAATGAAGGAAAAAGATGTTATTTATCCAAGTAGAACTAATCTTGGAGGAGAAAAAGAGACAGTGAAGGGACAGGGTTATAATTATAGCTTTCTAACATCTCTTTTTTTTTTTTTTTTATGGATGTGTCATTTCACCGTTTCATGGGAGGCTGCACTGGGGCTGTATGTGTATTCAGATGAAAGGAGAAGATGTGACTGAGAAAAGCAAAGGAGTTCCCTTTTTGGCGACCTTCCCTCCTGAGCACAGCACTGCCTTCAGAGACCTGTGCCTTCAAACCTATGCTTACATATAAAGCTTGCTGTAAATAGAGAGGAAAAAGACACCACCCCCTCAAAGCAAATGAATAACAACAAAAAACCCTCCTTGAAAATCCTGTGCCTGACTGAAACGAGGGGAGTTATTTCATGCTATATTACCACAATGATTAATTTTATTTTGAGGCTTATAAAAGGACTAATTTCTCTAATAAAAATTAAAAGGCCTTTGCCTACTAAAAAGATCATCTTACAAGCTGATATTTAGTGTTTTCAAGTGACTAATTTAATGGCAGTAACCTTAAAAGGGCCTGATTTGTCAAGCTGTCTCATCACTGCTGCAGCTTGGACTACAGCTGCTCCAATGAGAATTGCTCCTTCCTGTGAAACCAAAAGATCTTGTCTGCCAAATTCAAGAGGGACAGCTTATTTGAAAACTATGTCTAGCAGTTGCATCATTTGTTTGAATGAACAGTTCCTCTTTCCTTGAGCCATTTTACTGCTGTGTTTCCAATGCTTGTTTTGCCCTGCCATTTGCACTGCTGTATAATTACTCAAAGTATAGGTGACCTCGATTAATGTTGATTTGCTGTTTACTCTTCTGCTCAGTCTGGCCCAGCACCCACTGAAGTCAGAACTCCATTGTGCTTCAGCTGCAGGAGCTGGATGTCAGTCCACACAATGAAATACAAACTCTGACTAAGCCCAAGTGCACATAAACAGCTGTGCACTAATTTTTTCTAGTCCTCTCCTCTTAAGACAAGGGTTTTTCTTGTGCTAAAGAGCAGCCCAAACTGAAAAATGAGTTACCACTCCAGTGCTCTTCATGCCGAAAGCACTGAACAATTTCCTCCCATGTATATGTATTTTTTAAAACACATGGACACCTTCACTTCAATTTTTCCCAGTCAGATTTTCTCTGGAGAGGGGTAGTCTCTTTCTTGTAGAAGCTCTTTACCTTTAGCAGCTTAGAAGTGTGTGAGTCATGCAAGAAACATCCAGGAACCTTGAGCAAAGGAACCTTGATCCCCCTATGCAGATTAGGACAACTAGATCCGGACTGGGGCCATTCACATGTTCTCAGAAGCAGAGGAAAACAAGCACATTTAGTCAGATGACAGGATTACATCAGATTCCATCTGCTGTGCAAAGGTGTTTTATCCAAATAAGCAGAAGATCCCAAGATACAGAATACACCAAAGCCTGACATCCCAGCCTTGTATTCTTATCTCTTTAAAATGCCTTATGGCTAATATCATCTTTTATTCAGCACTACCACCTCTTCAATTTTTCATTTCAACCTCAAAGCTGACGTCTTGACTGAGGTTCCTTTTACTGACTAATATACAAGAGTAAAATCCATTTTAGGGGCGACTGACACTGCTTTGGGGATTGCACATGACAGTAAAAGCATGTCAGTGCCTGTTCTGAAGCTATGACTTCAGCCCCTGTGTATTCCAGCTGGCAAACATGCAGACAGCACTGGCTGGGATCACAGTGCCCCTGAGGGCACCATCCCCAGTGCCTGCCCTCCTGCTGGGCCTGGGGTCACACCGAGCTGGGACAGGGTGGGAGAGGGTTTGGCACAACCTGTGCTGGGACAGGGTGGGAGAGGGTTTGGCATTCTAGGCTTGGCAATGTGCACATAATGCCCCTGAGCTTGGGACACAGCTGGCTGGAAGTGACAGGCAAAAGTCCCACATCTCCTTTGAGGCTTGCTTTTCATGTGTTGGGTGCAGGCTGGGCAGTGGAAAGGGACAATTCTGTATTTTCCCGCAGTTCTGAGGGATCAGGGCCCAGCTGTGAGGGAGAAGGAAAAGAGTGAGCTGGGGAGGTATCCAAATATGCCACTTCAGTATGTAATGCTTTGCGAGTGAGATGTACAGGGATGCTGAGGGTTAACTCTGTGTTATCTTCCAGTTCCCTTCTGTAGCTGGCAGGACAGAGGCCTGAGGTCTGACCCCCGTTTCAGCCATCTCTGACTGTGGTACCATCTGCTGGGGGCTGATCTCATCATGGGGGGCTGCTCTTCATGGGATTCTAATATAAAGCATATTATGGAGTTACCAAGCCCTGGTATGAGTTAAACATGTATCTAGTGCATTTTCAGAGTTTTTAAGGAAGGAGAAATATTTGCATTTTCTTCTTCTAGGCCTTGAATACAAATATATATGTATTTTTTTCTTTTTTTCTCTTCCCTGCCTGTTGTGATTAAAAAAGTCCATTTTCAGCAGTTCTACTTTTTACAAGGCTATCTTATGAAGTGCAACACAGAAGGAAGACCTGAAGGTTGCTTTACCGGTCAGTACTAAGGCAAATCATGAATTCCCACACTGACTTATGAGATTTAAAGTACACTTTGAGAACTTTTGGGATTTCTTTCTGCTTTCTCAGCATTTTAGTTTCACAGCACTCACTCACCTGGAATTTTCAGTAACAAAAACTATGTGAATTTTACTCTTTAGTATTTAACAAAGCTTAGGCTAATGCAATACATTGCATACAGGTGATTTTAAATCAGCCACCAGCTATTGTGATACAACAGCTTTGGGAAATGTGGCTCAGCTGTGACAAAGGAAGTTTGAAATGTCATAGTGGTGCAGGAATTGAAAGTGGAACATGATTAAACCAATCTACTGTCCTATTCATCTGTTATTCTTTCTTGTAGTGCACAAATAAAAAAGAAGCAAAGCAAGCACCCAGCCACCTCAGATAATAAGTCTTCTAGGACACTTGTGTGGACAAAGCAGACTAAAATATAGTCACATCAGGCTTGCTGTAATTGCCAAGCAGGCTGCAGTAGCTACCAAGATTATCTTTCTTCAGGCAAGAATATTGCAATGTGCCCTGCACAGGTCCTCTCCAATGTGTCTTTCTCCAGGCAAGAACAGTGCAACATGCATGGCACAGCTCTGCTCCAGTGCTTTGAGTATCTTTATCCACACAGACACCACACCAAATCAGAAAAAACCACAGAAAGTTATTAATTTGGGTCAGCTAAGTAAAGGAATGACATAAGGAAGTAAAGGAGTGACATAAGAGACTGTGCTTTTGTGTGTTTTCCACCAAGTAATCTTTATAAGTGACATTTCCTGGATTGCTGACTTGGTTTCTGGCTGTATCACCCGGAGGCGTGTGTCTGTGCACCCACGTGAGAACGCAGCCTCCAGGAACGGGGTGAAAATGCACTCTCCTCTAATGAACTGTAAACACACATTTCTGTAGCCTTCATTAAGCAGTTTAACTGCAGTGAACAGTAATTCCTGTGCTTCACAGAGTAACTCTGAGAGAGGCGGGTGCCTGAAGTTTTAGGAAGGGAACCACACTGGAAAAGGGAAGTGTCTTGGGCATGGCTCGCTGGAAGAGCTGTCTCTGGAGGCTGCTTGGGAGACAGTTTGTGGCTAATGTCCTGTCCCAGAAACAGAGGCAGGCTGAGCAATATCTCCATCTTATTTTGGGAAATGGACAGGAATGAAGTTCTTGAGCCTGCCTTCCCTCAGCTCTCAAGCAGAGACAGTATCAGGTCTCCAGCCTTTTGTCCAAGGCAACAGAGAGAATCCGATGCTGCATTATTAAAATCATACAGAAGTGGAATGAAAAGATCTGTCATTCAATAGTCAAGGCTGGCTCACATATGTAAATTTTACACATCCCCTGGTAGTCCCCAACATCTTTGCTCAGCAGTTCCTCTCTGATTTGAACAGAGCAGCTGCTGGGGAAGGTGATTTTGCTTGTGGTTGATAGGGGATCTCAGATGTTTGCAGTGTTGGACTTCCAAGCTGATGTGAGTTTTTCATACTCTGAACTGTCTGGCGATGGCTTCATGGATGTTCAGTGGTTCTTTATTCTAAAATCATATTTTATTTATTTAACTAGATGGGGTTTAATCTATATTATGTTTCTACAAGCACTGAAAGATAAATTATCTTGTGACTTTACTTCTGTTTCCAATCTATAAATGCACTCTTTAATGTAAATTCTCTCATGTTACTCACATGTGTAGCATTTATGCAGCCTCAATAACCACATAGGTTTACACCTTATTTTTCATGATGCTTTGTCAAGTCAAACACTGAAAATAAACCTGACTTTCTCTTTCTAAGTCCATGTATACATATAGAATTGGACAGCAATACTTGGACCATCTTAAAAATAGTGCTTCTAATTTGAAATTCAATGATATGAACAATTTTGAATGACATTAACTAGACTGTGGTAGGAATCAGATACACTCTGTGCTTGCATAGCTGAGATTAAAAGAAAAAAGTTTTCTATAATTGCAATATTTTAATCATACAAAATGTTGAGACTGATATTTCATGGATATCAGAAGCTCAGGGTCATATACAACTGGTCTTTTAAACCAGGTGTGGTTTCAGGTGAGACTGTTATTGTTTCAATTAACAGATCTTCCATTATGAGGAATATATTCTGGATTATGTCTTGTCTTTCAAATAATTAGTTTCAATAATAAAAGTAACAATAGTGACATTAAACAGCAATTACTTTAAATAATTCCTTGAACCATAACTATTTCATCTGACTTCTACAAGCAAGTAAATATTGTTGGTTTTTTTCATACAGGTGAAATCTGAGACCCAGAGGTAAAGCTACATGATCAGAGAAAAAGAGGAGTTAGAACTGGGATTTTAAGCTTCTTAAACTATTATCTCATACTTTTGTACGAGATAAGACTTGATGGCTTTGCCTTGCTGGATTTTCATTAAAATATGTATTTAAATAACAACTTGAATACACCATAAAAATGTTAAATGTTGTTCACATCATCTCTCAATTAATATTGACATTTTGCTTAGAGTTGCTAGAATAATGACACTGCACTGAAGTTGGCTCTGTAGTTTGTTTGTTTAGGGCACACGATGAGTTCCCATGGAAACAACCACACTGTATCTATAGTTACAGGCACAGTGGTGTAAACTGTGAAACCAAGAAGAGGAAGTTAGTAAGCTCAAGTTACTAATTCTAAGAAGAACTTGTCAAAATTGAATACTTCCTGTAACGAAAATCTGTTATAATCCACTGGGCGATTGTCACAAATCCTTGTTCCAATCTCAGATCTGCTGGAGGATCCCAGACACTCAAACATATACTTCTGCTGGTGTTGTGAACACTGGTCTGTGTAGGGTGAGCACATTCTCTTACCGCAGGGGCTGTATTTAATTCAAGTCATCGACACAGTTATGCTCATCAGCTCACAAACATATCCTGCTGTGGGAAAGGGTTGGGTTTTCCCTACATTTTATAAAAAATACACAAAATTACTGGGTGTTTTTTTCTGTATTTTACTCATTCACCAGAATTCTTTATGCCATTTAAAAAAGCAAACAAAGCTTTGCCACAGTAGAAGATATCCACATAATCCTATGTTAATATTTTCCGAAGTTGTTCAGAGTCACCATCTGGAGATATTGATCTCTCTCCATTAACGACAGGGAGGACTTAACTGTGTAGGCTTTGGTAAACTGAATTTCACAATAGTTAAATGCTCAAAATAGCCTCTATAAATACCACCCTTCAAACATTAAAACCAAGTACACCGTTTGAACATAAACTGTGAGTATTTCATCTTAAATTAAAAACCAAAACATTCCTTCATTTAAACTACTCCACAAATTATTGGAGTTCAAAAATTCAAGGCCTTTTTTTGCTATAGATGCACCCTGATTATGAGCTCTTACCGGAAAAATGATCACAGAAGGAAGTTAAACAGGTCAAAACTTTGTGTGTAAATAAATATACACATAGACTTGGAAATATATTTGATTACAACTGACAAAAATATGTGTATTAGCAGAAATAATGCATTTTATGTTTGCCACTCTGTCAGAGATCATTACTTAAAGTTTGCATCATTTCCTGTAGCACTGGCTCTGGTCCAAGAGGTGCAAATGCCCTACGTGAACTTTGGTCCGTCAAGGATATGATCCTGTGTTTTCAGATTTCCAACCTAAATCGCTCTTCTTTAACATGTATTTTTCCTAACCTTAATCCTAGCAGTGAATCTGGAAAGAATTTACAGGACAAAAGGTAGTAGGTGCAAAAGCTCTTGTCTCTGAATTCACCTTCGTTAAATGCAGAACCCTTCCAAAGGAGCAGAAGGTTTTTAACAGGAAAACTCCAAGGAGAAGCTTGTATATATTTATGCAGCCCCATAAACTTTATGGACTTTTGCTCATTCTTACCAGATGAGATTGTGCCACAGTGCACATTTGACCTATCCACACCTGGTGTGAGAACAAACTCAGATTTTAACTGAGTGGAGCACACGTGGCCTTCCATAAAACAATCACTCAGAAGTCTTACACAGCAGTTGCATAATTCCTTTTCTATATCATAAAGCAAGTGGCGTGCAAGAGAAAGCAAAATTGTGCTTAACTTAAACATTGTGGTCAGGAGGGAGAAGATGATACTGCAATTTTCTGTTCTGCCGTGATATTATACCACCATGAAATTATTGCATTCAAAATCCCTGTGCTGGCAGAAACCCTGGGGAAACAGAGTAAACACTCACGACCAGATGTTAATATTTCTGTTAATGATTTTGCAAAATGTATTGCAAAATCTGAAATCCTTAGAAATACCACCTCTTTTTTCCATCAAAGCTAGGATTCCCAAGAAACCCAGTGGCAAAATGTTTTAATCAAAATAGTTAAGATTTCAGTCAAAAACATATTGTCTTTCAATTTTGCAATGACATATTGAGCTTTCCAATGAAATAGACAAATACCCTCTTGATTTTTTTTTGTTTTTTTTTAACTAAAAAGATTATGGCACCTGTGCTACTCTGAACAATTCTGATTATGTCTTAAATTAGCACTAAAACTTATTTTTACGGCATTTAAGGACTGCTATCAGAATAGCAATATAAGTTACTGTAACCTCTTGGAAGTTACCTACAAACACATTTGAGCCATGTATGATATCCCATTTTCACAATATCTTCATTAATGATCTAAAAGAACACACCAGTTAAGGTTGAAAGTCATATTATATTGAGACGTATTTCCAAAATTCCAGAAGTAGTGTAAAAGGGAAAAATGTTCCAAAATGTAATTTCAGATAAGAGGCATATATCCAGAGGATAGCAAGGCCAGAATTACTTGGAATTGGTAATGGAAAAATAAATCATAAAAGACTTTTCAATTTAAGGTGCCAGTTCTAAAACCTCACTGGTTTTTGTACTGTGTTATGAGAGACTGTCTTCTTCCATATAAATGTGGGTCCCTGAGAGTTGGATGATTTCATCCTATGGGTATTTGTGTTGATTGCTACATCAGTGGCTAAATGGCCCCAGGGAAAGCACATCTTGTCTCCATTTCTGGGTATCACACTAAATCTGGCTTGCCATCTCTATCCCATCTCCTTGACTCATCCCACATGTCA
Organism: Orthonyx spaldingii; assembly: GCA_013397795.1. NCBI lineage: Eukaryota > Metazoa > Chordata > Aves > Passeriformes > Orthonychidae > Orthonyx > Orthonyx spaldingii. The sequence continues at coordinate 2,239,314 of VZTJ01006682.1, forward strand.
CATCTAATCAAACTGTTCATGAAGCAGTGCTACTTTCTTACTCTATAAATATTTGGTGAATAGTTTGGACAAGTGATACTCAGCTGATGATTTGTTTGCAAACTAATCATTCCAGCTATTCATCACTCGGTCTTTGTTATTCACAGTAATTCACCCAGGTCAGAGAGTCTTAAAGACATCTGAAAAATTATGATAATTATTTTTGGAGGAAGAGGACAGTTGTGATATTTTTGTTTATTTATTTATTTATTTATTTTAATTACCTGCTTCCTAGGATAATCCGAATAGTGAATGCTTAAAAAAAAATAGCAATTGCATTTTTGTAATTTTCTGACCTCTGACTAAATAAACAAACAGATTAAGAGCAAAATAATGAGTGGAATAGGCATTTTATACACTCACATGTCATTGGAACAACATCTACCAATGGATCTTGAAGAGGAAGAATTTTGTATGACTGCAGAAATCATGCAGATAGTGCTTTTGATCAAACTACAGGAAAATCATAATTGAAAAGCTAAAAAGAAGAAAAAAAAAGGAAAAAAACCTCAAGATTACAAAAATAGACAAAGCAACCAAGGCATTTTAATGAACAATCACTTATTTATATACAGGTTTGTGGATGAAAAAAAGGAGGAGGGGGGATGTTTCTGATAACTCCTCCAGGATACACAATTTTATAGTGCATGGTCGGATCTGTGATGTTAAAGATAACTCATTTTTCACTGGACCACGCCTGTTTTCATTTATTCATTCACATTGGAGTGGCCAAAGGACAGCAGTTTCTGGAGCTTCCCTTCCCTGCTGAGGGGGGAGTGAGCGCGTGTCTGTCTGTGCTGCTGCCCCAACACCGCTCTTTGCTCGGAGCACTATTTTAGTCACTGATTGCAAAAGGTTTGGAGCAGTGCACACAATCAGCTGGCATGTTTGAGCTTCGAAATAGTAACTCTCTGAGAGGCCACAGCTTGCTTACTTGCAATTGTTATAAATAATCATGCGTACAGAAGTCAGAACAAAATCATTCTTGCCTGCATTTGTTTGTCCTTAATAGATGAATGGGGCCAGGCTAGAAGAATAGTTTTCCAATGCATACCTAAATAATCGATACAGAAGACAAAAAATTAAATATTTGTATTCCTTATACTCCTGAAGTCCAAGCAATAATAAAAATATTTGCTATTTTTCTGTGTAAAAATACCTGTTTCAGTGTATTATGAAATAGATATTTTCGAAACTACTCTTTCACTTCCTGTTTGGTGACAAAGACTCCTTGCTGTGGTCTGTGTTGTCTATGGCAGCCCTGAAAATGCTTTTTTTCACTCTGTTTTGAATGAAAATATAATATAGTAGGAAATCACAGCAGGATTATCAAGAAGACAATTCAGCAGTTAAACCTATAAGATGTTTTTGAATAATTAACCTAATAATAAACCTACCAAAGGTGTTCCCCAGGAGGAAAAGTCATGAGTAGAAGAAAGATAAAAAAGCAAGTCTGTATATAAAGTAGAATTCAGGATAAATAAATAGGTATCATAGCTGGGGTTATAAAATATTTATATTAGGTTTTTTCTAGAAAGTAATTGAAAGATCTGATTCATTGTTAGTTGTTTTTTTTTTCCTTCCATTGCAAATTATTTACATAAAAGAGACATAAAAGATTACATTCCGGATGAGGAAGCTGAAAATCCTGGTTGTATTTTATTGTGAAAAAGTGTAAATTTACCTGGACAGAAGACTTATGTTTCTACTAAGTTCCGCTATGAGCGAGTAACTAAAGATAATTATAATTTCCTGAATTCAGCAAAGATGCTCAACTTGGATACCATTAATAATTTTGCATAACATCACAGCTCAAAAAACATACAACTCAAACAGGTAGTAATATGTGATTACACAAACCACCTCATTCTTCTGTGTTCTTGCAGCTTAGAGAAAGAGGTTTAAAATAGAATAATTGAGGCAATCAGGTAAGAAGTTCCTAGCAATCAAGGATTCTGCGGAAGTTATGGAAACTTGTCCTTTACTGAGTAAAAACCACAATAATCAAAATTACCTCATACTTTTTACAAAGTCAGATATAAGAATCCCAGTCAGGCTTAGCACTGCAGTATAGATAGAAATGTATACTGTCAGGATAAGTAGTAATGCAAAATGAAGATGGAAGACAGCTACCACACAAAAGCAAACGACTTGGAAATAACATAGTCTGGAAATTAAATTTTCAAACAGTCACTTCATGCAAACCCAGGAACAACCTTCCATTAGGAGAAGTGGGTAGGGAAAAAAATCAGTTACAGGGAAATCTGACGTATTTGCAGAAGTGATTTTCTGATGTGAGAGTATGGTGACAGGCAGTGAATTTGCTGAAGAGGAAGCTCCTATGGCAAGTATTTTGTCTTCCTAGGGGAGACATAGAGAGAAAATTACAGAAATATCAATTAATGAACATAAGAATTTTTCCATCAATATCAAGCCTACTTTTTTGTAAAGAAAGTGAAAAGTATTTTTTTCAAAGTTTTTGGCTTTATCTAAACAGCAAGAATTTGCTAGAACAAGTGACAGCCTATTTATCCCAGAAAACCATTCAGACAGAAGTCAGTCTAAAATACCAACAGCTAATTTGCTCATATTGCTAATATCAGTTGGTACAGTAACAAAAAGACTTCACTCTTTTAAGTTAATTTACTCTTTGGCTTTTGCAGGTCTTGTAAATTCCTCTTTATTGTAGGCCTGGGGGCAAATCTGCAGATGGTGTCAACATTGTTTTACATGGTCCCTCTGAACAAACATGAATTAGCAATTGCCTTAATTTTTTTTTCATGCCGAACATAGATTCTGATGATTTTCATGGTCCTGGAAAGTTTAAGTACATAATTTTTCAACTTACACAACAGTTTTTTTCTAGACACTCAAGTTTGTTTTGGTTTGCTGTGGCTTTTTTTTGTTTGTTTTGGCTTTTGTTTTTTTGATTATAAAACCCAAGAATTGCATGAGTTCAGAGGGTTTGAGCTCAAAGATTTATAAGATTTGCAATAAAATCATTAAAGCTGCTGACACTCAAATTTACCTCAATGTACAGCCTGTCCTGCTTTTTTTCCTCTTGAAATCTAATGCAAATTAAAATCATGAGATGAACATCTACAGTCCTTTCTGATCCTTTATTTTTTGTTTACACTCTGAATCCCTTCTAGTTATTTGCTAATTCTTTCTTGTTTTGTGATGAACCTTTTGCAAGATTTTATAAATAGTCATAGCAAACAAGCAAGTAACCACTTGATTAACTTTGAAAAACAGGTGCCATGTGTGGAGAGAACCCCGGGTAGGACATGAACAGGAAACAATGCACTATTGTCTTTGAGGTAAATTGCTCCATTAGAGGTTAATTAAACAGAAAATGCCAATCCCTTTTGAACTGTTGCTATGTTCATCAAGATAGAATTAAGGTGTATAACCATTGTGTAGAATAGTTGGCTTATGGGAAGATGGAGTTTTCTGCAGAATCAGCTCAGAGTCATCTGTAATTCAGTTTCCCATCTAGCAGGTGAGACTATTAGTTCTTGCTTTCCTAAAAAACTTAAAAAAACACCAAATTATAAATGATGATACTTATCCTAGTTCAGAAATTTTTAAAGCTTTAAGCAGAAATCCCCAGAGGTGTGGACTCTCTGCAGTGAATGCTTTCAATAACAGATTAGAATAACATCTGTGAGTAACAGCTTCACATAGCTTGGCTGTCTAAAGGGAGAAGGCAGAACTAGATCATTTCCTGAGGTCTCTTCAAATCCTGAGGCTTTAGGAGTCTATTGGTAGGTGGTTAGAACCCTTCTGTGGGATGCAGTCTGGCTTCCAATCACCACTTCCATGCCTGGGTAGGAATTCCAGGGCATAGACACCACTATCACCCCTCTCTAGTGCCTGGTGGTTGTGGTGCTGATTCAAGACAAAGCTCAGGGTCCTGCTGAGAACCAGAGGGGACTTGAATTTATGCCTCACTATTAGCGCACAACAAGACATTTCTCATCCTTCCACTCCCACTTTGACCAAAATTTCATCAAGGATATGAGAAAGGCAATAAAACCTCAAAAAAGAAAAAATTGTATCAAAACCAGTCAATTCCCAGAAGCTTCTTTTGTTCCAAGCCATCATTTTCCAGACAGAGAAAAAAAATCTTAACCAAGTAATGTGAACTAACTGGAAAGACCATAGAAATATTAATCTAGAATCACACATAATTGTGATAGTCTGGACACATACTATTTATTCATGTATCTTGGAGTGAAATAAGAAGGCGTGATCATTAGATTTTTTTACTTAAAACTCCTGCTTCTTACAGTCAGAACTACAGTCAGTGTTAGGGGAATTAAAGAAAAAAAAAAAAAAGGAGAGTGGTATACATGATTTGGGTACACACAATAGTGATTTTCATTGCATTTTACAATTGTGTCAACCAGGCAACAACAACAACCAATTAACTAACCAACCAACCAAACCAAAAAGAAAAAGTAGCAAAAAACCCCAAATGATAAGAAAAGAAACAACACAAAGCCTGGAAAGTACTCTGACTCCTTTAGAGCCCAGGACAAGTAATAACTACAGCAGCTTTGACATTTCAGAAAAGTTTCCACTGTGGTTTTACACTAGAACCAGGTCTAATTAGTTTCTGATGATCTTATTCTCATTTTAGAAAGAAATAAAACCTGATGTAAGTTTTAAGGAACATAAAAAATACTAAGAAATAGGAAGGGAAAATTGTGTTGTTGTTTTTTTTTTTTTTAACTTAAGGAGACATTCAGGTTGGTTTTTTGGTATTTTAACACTTTTGGTAGGATAAGTTCTACCCTCCTCTTCTACACAGAAAAAAATCATGTGCAGCACGGAGGACACACTACAAAACTTGTAAAGCAACCAACCCTGCCTAGTTTCAGGCAGCTGTCCCCAGCTGCTGAGCTAAGTAACACCAGCAGTGAGTAGTCAGGGACCTCCAGAACCTGGTACTGGCAACCTGAAGTCTTTTCACTGATTCTGGATGGGGATTGCAGGTCTGTCTTCATAATGGGAGCACCTCACCTCTTGTAGGAAAAATCCCAGCTGGGAGATGCAGAATGGCTCAGAGGTGCAGAAACCTGCACCTGGGCTTGTATATTTTAAAACATAAGTTTTCAAAAATATCGATAAGTATGGTAACATGGACTTATTTACCACAGGACTTTCAACAGCAGATTGAAGAGTAGCTGCAAAGATGAGAGGCCCAAATTATTCTCAGTTGTAACAGACAATGTAGCAGCCACAAACTTCATCTTAGAAGGTTTCGTTTGGTGAAAGAGATAATTTTTTTCACTGGAAGGATGAAGAAGTGCTAGGAAAGGCAGTCCAGGGGGCTGTGGAGTCTCCATCCAAGGACGTTTTAACGATGTAGGGTAGAGAAAGCCATTGTTGACGTGATTTAGTGCTGGTGACAGGTGTGCTTCAAGCAGGAGACTGGAGTGATTCAGAGATCCCCTCCCACCCACATTTCTATTCTGCAATTTCTGTGGTTCAATGGGAGTTTCTTCCTCCGCTATCATAGCAGATGCTAAGTGAATCAACATGTCAGTTAGGTCATCTCATTCAGAAAAATGCAATAAATAATCCAGCTATTAGTGAAATGCTTCAACAGATGTATGTTTTGCACTCTTCTATAAAAGCATCTCCATGAAAAACAAATTTTGTTGGTGTGAGAGTGGAACTTCTCATTTGGTTATCCATCCTTGCAGAGTGATGGCTGCAGCAGCACTGCTGTGCCCCTGTGCCTACTGGCACAAAGGCAATTTGTAGCCAAGAAGGGAAAGCAATAGATCACCCAGCACTTATAATCTGCATGCATCTTAAGTTTCAGTCTGAAGATCTAATACATACTTCTGAAGCTAGGTATGTGCAAATGGTCCCTGTGCAGCAACTAAATCAATGTTGCGTTGTTTTGACCTTTTGTACAGGTGTTTCACATTGAGAAAACAGACCTCTTCATTTTATAGGGATGTCACTGCAGTATGAAGTCAGTTAAAGGAATTAAATAAGAAAATCTTACCTGGTAAAGCTACACTTTTTATATATAGACTCACCAAACATGAATCATATGTAATATGTGAATAAAGCATAAAACTAAACATTATTTTATGGCAGGGGCTTAAAAAACAGAAATAAAACAGGAAGAAGAGATACTATTCTTACCACTGATGCATTTTACTCTCAGTTCTATTATAAAGTGAATACATCAGTCCCTGGTACCTAGGGAAAAAGAAAAAAAAAAAAAAAAAAACCAAAAAAAAAACCCTGATTGAATTAAGCTTGTTTCAGTAAATTAAAAATCCTCTACAAGTCAGTGGTTTGAAGAGCTGGTAGGAGTCACCACTTGACTTTCAAAGAAAGTGCAGCATCTGCGGGGGTGAAAAGCCAGTCCCTCTGGGCTGTGACTCTCCAAGAGAAAGGTTATTCCATAACAGCCTGTCAACCTTCAGCCCAGCCACCACTGGCACTTTTCCCTCCTGATCTCCTTCAAAAGATCCCTTCTTCTAGGACTTGGAGAGTATTTCAAAGACTTGCACAGGTCCTACCCTGAGCCATGATTATCACACACCCGCCTAGCTCTCTGTTAGTAAGGGACTCTCACTTCTCATAGTTTGGGTGCAGATAAATGACAGAAGAATTTTGTGAAATGACTGGAAAGCCCCAGCAGAATCCCAGTCCCTGTTTCTGAAACATGAACAGGAAGCTTTCCAGAGGTTGATCCTTATCCAAAACCAAGGTATCTGAAAGATATCTCTAGACTCTACTTCAGAGTGCACCCTCACCATTGTTCTGCTCTTATAATTTCTCTATTGTAGCATTTGAGTGATAAGTTAATCACTTTTCAAAAGAAAACATTTTTTTCCTTATGTTGAAGGCAATTTTTGATTAAAGACTGGGTTTTTTACAATCCAAAACAATTAATTTGATTAATGGTTACATTTTCTCTTGAAAATAATCTCAGCAAAAATTTTTTTCTTAGGCTTACTTTTGGGAACTCAGTGTCTAAATATCCACCAAGGTTTTACCATGCATGGCTGTGAAGTGCAGTTCAAAGACTTCACACGCTGCTGTCTTCCTGACATTGTTGGAGGGGAAGAGCTGTTTTCTAACATGAGAAATGGATTTGCAATCTATTCATTTGGGCTGAGGTGTTTAATTTTAGGCAGCTGAGCTTCTTGTCTCAAGTCCTTTGTGCCTCAGATTATCTACCTCTAAAAAGGATATAATGTTCTGTGTTTATCTCCAAGGGCTGACAGAAGGTTTACTTAATTTACATCAGCAAAGTACTTTGCAATCCAAGCAAAACGTGCACATTTAAATGCAATGCTTTATTACAAGACAGGAGTAAATGCTACTGTCATTTATCCCAGTGTCAAATGGGACTAATCCCACAGCAAACCAAGGAATTGCACATGGGAAAAGGCTGTGGAGAATCAAACACGTGATCCCCTTGGGGACCAAAGTGAAGCTTGAAAAAAAAAAATAAATCACAGAATCATTTAGGTTGGAAAGGACCTCTAAGATCATTGAGTCTAAATATCAACGCAGCACTGCAAAGCCCACCACTAACCCATGTCCCCAAGTGACTCATCTGCAGGTCTTTTAAATACTCCAGGGCTGGTGAATCCACCATTTCTCTGGGCAACCCTGTTCCAGTGCTCCGCAATCCTCTTGGGGAAGAAATTTTTCCTAATTTCCAATCTAAACCTCCCTGGGTGCAACGAGGCCATTTCCTCTTGTCCTGTCAGTAGTTGTTGGGAGAAGAGGCTGATCCCCACCTGGCTATAACCTCTTTTCAGGTGGTGACAGAGAGCAATAAAGTCTCCCCTGAGCCTCCTTTTCTCCAGGCTGAGTTCCCCCCCAGCACCTCATAAGAGGGTGGTGTGCCCCAGACTCTTTCCAGGCTCCGTTCCCCTTCTCTGGGCACACTCCAGAGCCTCAGCAGAATCACAGAATTATATTTGCACTCCTTGACTTCCCAATCCTCTCCCGAGTGGCTGGGTCAGCGAGGGAGGCGGGTGCCCAGCAGGCAGGGGTGCTGGCAGTGCGGGGGGTGTCACAGCCAGGCCTGGCAGTGACCGCGCGGTGCCGTCACCGCTGACAGCTGAGCCTGAGCAGCTTAGGCAGCAGGAGAAATCCCCTGGCCTTACAGTAAGTCCTGTGACACGGTATCATTTGACTGAATTAGCTCAAATAACGGGGATATAATTGACCAAGCGCTGCCTGGAGCGGTGACTCAGTCTGTGCCCACAGCACCCGTGCCAGGGGCTCCTCAGGGAAATCTGGTGGCTGTGCCAGGGTGGATGCTCCATACACGGGCAAAGCTGGGGCAGGAAGGCACTTCTGAAACTGATTTCAAAACCAAAAGTGAGTGAGGGTCAGAAACAAGAGGCCAAAGTGAAGAAATGTGGTGGGTCAACAAAAATAACAGGGTCAGAAGTTATTTCTGGCATCGTATCTGGCGACTGTGTTTGAACATTGGTGATTAACGTATCAGTTATGCCTGTGTGTGATGCAAGAGGCACGGTGAGTGGTTTGCCTGTGTGTTCAGCTCTCCAGCCTGTCCACTTTGTCCAGACAAAATCCCAACATAAAAGGCTTATCTTGCAAATTAGCCAGCACAGTCATCCACAGGGGTTTATTTATTTTAAGCTGTGGGCCCCAGGGACAGACACACCCATTAAAAAAAAAACCTACTGCACTCTGCAATGGGAGTTTCTAACTTTTCTTCCCTTAACTAACTTTTTTTTTTCTGAAAATGGCCAAAAAATTGCAGTACATAATATACTGACAAGACCAACACTGAAGGAAACCCAACTCTGTCCCTGTTACATGTTGGTTTAATGTCTTAGTAGGACCCAGGTCTGTTATTTGGGTGCACAGTGGTTGTGGTGAAGGGGGAAGTATGAAGTGAAATAAAGCCTGGTGAGATGTTCAAGAGGAAAGAGAGTTAGTAACACTCTGAAACACTGTCAGGGAAGTGAAAGCATGAACTGGTAAGTCGTAGTAAAAGGTTGGACTATGAAATGAAAAAATAGAAAATAAAAGGAATTAAAAATTAGAGCATTTTCAAAGAATGAATGGGTCAAAAGAGATTGTTGCAGAATATAGCTCTGGACCTAACCCCATACAAATGCATGTCTGTATTCGTAGTGGGGTGGGTGGCAGGGATGAGATACCTGACATGTTTGCAGAACAGTTGGGGCCTTGCAGGACCTGCTGATTTTTTTAAGAGCCTTGCCTTCTCAGAACTGCTTAATAACTATAATTTTAAATAGTCAAGGACACATGATAGTGTGAATCATGGTTCCTGTGGCAAACTTGTGGTAAGAAGTTGTGCCAGCAGTAGTATAACAGTTTATTAGAAGGTGAACATGTGCTGTTCATCCAAAAAAAGGGATATAGCAAGGGCATTTTGAAGACTGAGAGTCCATTAATCAAAAGAATATGTTTCTGTTTGAAAAATAAAAATTCCTTCATGTACCCCAAACACAAATTAATCCACCTACTGCTTTGGGTCATTTCCACTAAACAAAGCTATAGAGAGCCAGAACTTCTCTTCTATAGAGAGCCAGAACTAGGAATACTCTATTCTACACCACACCAATGTATATATACATTATATCTTTAATTGCACAAATATTTCACTAAGTTAAAGAAGGTGGCCTAAAGGACTGAAATTTGCCATTCAACAGCTCGTCAAAGGCTTTGACACACTTTATAAAGAAGAATAATTTCTGACTGAAGATTTCTGCAGATAGATGTAGAGGGTCACATTCTTAGCTGGTATAAAAATGAGGTAAATCCAATTAGATTATTTTAATTTATGATCTTGAGACATTTGAGATGGTATCCTAATTGAAGCTTGAGATATTTTTCCATTAAAGGCTTTCCTCCCACAAGAGTTACAAAGTGATACATTTTTACTTTTTTACTTTTTATTTTTTTACTTAAAAATCTATTATTTTACTAGTTTTAACTTTCAGTCTTAAAAAAGTAACAGTAATAGACTCTTAATAGATGAATCAAAGGTAGCATTTCTTACTCAAGGCCTGAGTAAAAAAGCCAACTACCAGGCCTTTCAAAATAGCTGAAACTTGAGATATTTTCCCTTAAAAACTTCAAAGGTTTTTTTGAGAAACAGTATTATGAACAAAAACACTTATTTTTCCTATCTGAAAAACTGTGTTGTCTGCCCTGTCAGAATGTTTTTTGCAACAATTCCTGGATTGCATTTCCTGATGACACAAATAAAAAATACAATTGCAACTTTCTGTTTTAAGTTGCAATCTTTCTCTCACCTTAAGGAGTTGCAAATGTATCCTCTAGCCTACATAGGTATAGAGAAGAGTTTGAATGTGAACCACAGCCAAGTTTTCAACAATACGAGTTAAGGCATAGGCAAGGATTTAAATCTGACTTCTGCATGACGGTTCCATCATTTGATGAATAGCAATAAGCAAACAGATGGACTAAATCCAGACTGATTTATGAATTTTAGCCCCAATCCCTGCTCTGAGACCTCAGATTTTGGACCAGATTGTCTCAGAGGGTTTGAAAATGAAGTTGTTGCATTGCTGCTTAGTGAACTGCGGGGCATTTACTTGTCTACCAGCATATAAACCCAGAATTTAATGGCTATTCAAACAGAAGTCTGTCGCTGGCCGCTTGACCGCCCGGCTGGTCAATGGCCAACAGTGTCCTCGTGTGCCCGGATCTCACGTGGCACAAGCGCGTGTGCAGCGGCACGGCAATGCTTTTAGCCTTCGCGCGACAGCTCCGAGGCTGGTTGATATTTCCAAAGCCCAGGCTGGGGCTAGCAGCAGCTGATGATGAGAATGCGACGCAGAGACAGCAAAAAGATCAAGGAGGACCCGCCCGTGGTGTAAATCCAAGAGTTTATTCCATGCCCTGGAGGGGGCAGGGGAACTCGCAGCAAGGACGGGAACCACAAAACGAGCCCCGAAATAACCGTTGCACCAGGTTTTAAGGGGGGGGGGGGGAAAGGGGAGGAACAAGGGACAGGACAAATGAGGTACATGAAGGGAGATGACAGTATCCAATAAGCAGCAAACATAGGAGGGACATATTTAAATGAGCCAATGGGAAGAACAGAACTTTAGAACCTTCCAGCTTTGTATGAATATTAAACTAACTATATGAATATCTAAACCATCTATGAGGAGGAAGGGGAGGGGACGGTACCTAGCTGGACAGCAGCCCACAGCGGGAGACTGCCTCAACCTGCCTACCTCTCAGGGCTCACTGTCCCAAGAGGTGTCATCTACCCAATCCGCAATCCCCACTGAAAAGGCAGGCTGAGCTGCAGCCTCGGACGCCATGGGTGACTCAGCCGGTGGCTCTCCCACCGGCTGGGTGACCGCAACAGAAGTCCAGAGGGTTGGTTTCCCCACAGCCTTAATCAGCCTAGATGGGTCAATTTTACACCCGTGCATTGTCTCATTGAGAGATACAAGTCAAATCACAGTGATATCTAAACTTTCCATTTTCTGACCATAGCATTAAAAAAGCAGAATCCAAACCACCTTTTTGAGCAAAGAATTCTTGCTCAAAATCGCTCCGTTTTTAGCCATAACTGCAGCATTTAACCGCTGAAGAGGAAGGAATAGTCTTGCTACTGAGATGTTATGAGGAGTGGATTTGCTGTTATTCCAGTTTAACAGAGCTCTCATGCAGTGTTTTTGGTCTCAGAGGATTTTCTTTCTACGTCATTCTGTGTCTTTCCCCCAAATGTCTGAGCAGCCTTCAATAATGAACTGTGTTTTCTGCCTGCCAGGATAGTGGGTACCAAGTCACAGTCCGTATAGTCTATCCAGAGAAACAGAATCAGAGCCTAAACAGGTCAGAATATGTTAGGCTCTACCAAAATCACACAATATATATCGAGTGGAGGCCTGAGCTGCCATACCAGCACAGCACAGCTTGCACCGCTTTGGAAGGGAAGGGAAACAGCAACAACAGTTTAAAAATCCTTGTGGGCAGAAATGGTATGCTGGAATCGAACTAGCATGCAACCACATTTAAACATAACTGTGGCTGGAATGGCCTGAATTCTAATGTGGACAGTACCTAAATTAGAAAAGACTTGGGAGAAGCTGCATGTAAATGTGCATAAGGAATACAAATGGCTGGCACCAGTGTCACTTTCACTTTGTTATTAAAAGCAGCCTCAATAGTTTGAAAGCAAACAGGATTCAGAGAAGTGGAACTGGCTGCTGCTTTTAGCACAAGGACAGAGACCCTCTAATTTTAACTCTTCATGAATATAGCATTTGAGCAATTAGACTTATGAAGCAGGGAAGAATCTCCCGATTCTCTGAATTTAGGCAGCTCCAGCTGAGATGGTGTCATGTTCTGGTTTGGAAGCAGTTACGTTTCTCCACACCCATTCCTAGACAATAGACAATTTCTACTTTATGAGATTATTTTTTTTTTTTTTCCACTGGGAGCAAAGCTCTTCAGTAATTGCAGAACACAGTGTAGGTGAGGGTCACTTCTCAGCTGTAAGTTAAAGGTCATTGTTATCTACTATGGGGCAGTGGACCAGCAGCTGTGTGTTTTCAACATCATGGTGTATCCTGCTGGAATGTTTTCTCTCCCATGGCAAGCTGCCTGAACCATCTGGGGAGTTGTAGCCTCCCTAGTTCACTGCCTGAAGCCCAATCCCAAGGCAGGAGAACACACCATAGGGCCATCACCTTCACTGCAGAGAGACTGGTCCTGCTGGGACTGATGCATCACATCAAGCTTAGGTGATCACAAAAGCAGGAGTTGTATCACTATATCACCCTCACTTGCTACAGTTGTTTTCCAGTGTAGATGAACATGTTATAATGTCCATTTTTACACAAAATAATACCACTTGCTTTTTACAGTAGGACTACATACCTCCCAGCAAAATGTGCTGCTATATGCCTATGACATTTTTAGCAGGGTGTTAATAAGTGTGCAGGTTGGCCTTGTCACTGCTTCTGAAATAAATTAAGGTTTCTTTTGTCAAAGCTTTTAATAGACTTTCAGATTGGAAAAGTGCCGAGATGGTCACAGGACGGCATAACTCAGAGGGCTACTGAGATTTAAGTGTTTTAAAAGTTAAAAACAATAAAAATAGCTCTACTGTGTCACTTTTAATAGATATAAATGTGTGTTACACAATTCAGACCCAGAAACTCCTTTCAGTAATGAGCAAAGATCATCATCATAGCTGACATTTCTGAAATGTTTGAAAAGTAAGTTCAAGGTCATGTTTGATTACAAACATGTTACACACAGCAATTATCATGAGTTTGTTATATTTACTGGTACAAAGTATTCAGAGAGTCATGCATCAAGTAAACTAATGGTCTATTATTGAGCAAAGTTTAACATCAAGCAATGTGCTATGAATTTTAAAACATTTTTTAATGTCAGACAGAAACTGTAATGAGAAAAGTATCTTGATTACAAAAGATTTACGAAAGGGGAGAAGAGGGAAGGAGGGAAGGAAAGTAGAGGGAAAATTTCTTTAAAAAACAAAACACAACAAGACAACCTTTTCTAAAAGGATAGCATTTAGATCCTGCTGTGAGCTAACAGGATGGGATCTATGGAAGTGAATTAAATTGTGTTATGCATATTAATATCTTAAATTTCCCAAGGCAGGTGAAACTCTTTCCTGTTCATTTCCAGCTTGCACATCCTGACCCAGTGAAAGACTGAGACTGGAAGGCTGAAAGTGCTCTTGGCCTCTCCAGGAGACCTCTGTGAGTAATGCACAGGTCTCATCTCCTGACACAGGATCCCTTTGCTGGAGGCAGTTTCAGTATTAATCAGTCTGTCCTGTCGCTACGGGCTACAACCTGCTAACAAAACCCTCAGATTTCTCCCTGATTCATTGCAGTCCCTGCTCTAATTTTACGGGGGATTAATTTAAGCAATGTAATTGCCTCCAACTTTTTTTTTTAAAGAAAAAGCTTTTTAGCCAAAAATATGTATTGATCCTATGATCTTTTCCTACTACTTGTTTCATATTTGCACTGTGCTAAAATCTTGGCTTGGCTGTTTTTTAAAATCCCTGGCAAAACATTTCTGATGTCACAGTGGGGACAAATCCCAGAGAATTGTCCAGAAAGACACTAATATCTGTGCTGGCAACACAGCCAGACCTGCCAATAAAGTGAATGGGAATTGGGTTCAGGGCCATATTTGTTCAAGGCATCTCTGGAGGCAAAGCAACAATATGGATTTCATCACTTCATAGTGGTGTGGCCCCAACACACAAAGTTCTCAGGGGTGAAATTCACTTAAAAAAAAGAAAATCAAATTAAATTCTTAACTAAAATGGCATTACTGTGTCTATTAGAGATAAGGAAAAGGGATAAGATTCAGACCTGAAGGGCTAGACCACACCAGACAAATAGATGTGATTTAGATGTCTCTACAAACTGAGCTCAACAGAGAAGAGAAAATGGAGCAGGGGGATCCAGTAGCTCCATGAAGGAATTAGACAAAATGTGAAGTCCCAGGAAACAATCTTGAAAGGTAGGATTCAGAAAAGCATATCACCACTGTTCAGATATTTTCCTTGGCCAGGCACAGGCTGCCAAGACAGAACCTATAGAAATCACAGAGAAAGATGCTAACCTGCAAATAAAGAGAGAAATATATTTGCTGCCTAAGAGATGTAATTGGCATTTGATGCAATTAATATTTTTCATCCACTGAGTACCCATCTAGTGAAAGGATCTATTTCTGCATTGTTACTACCGTCATTATTTCGAAAGCCCTGGGAATGACCACTACAGTCATTGTAACAGTCCTCAGCCTTCTTCCTGTGACAGTTTTCATTGGCAGGTCTCAACATGCTCTACAAGAGAAGTCAAAATCATTAACCTCATCTTACAAACAGGATAAATAAGGCACAAAAGGGACAGAGGGGGCAAGATTTTTCCTGAGGTCAGACAAGGACTCAGACACAAGCCTGCACAGTCCCAGGCCAGTGATCAGCTGTGTGGGTTCCTAAACCATTCCCTCTGCTCATCTGTGTTTGGTGTCTGGTGTTTTTTTAAGGTCTATAATGTAAATGTGGCACTGATAGAGAACTGATGGAGTTCAGGATAGATCACTGACATTATTCCACTCTTGTCATGTTCAAATATTTTTTGTTCCCCACCCAAAATTACTTTAGAGACAAACAAGTTTTAATAACTCTAGGAGCACCTGTGTCTACTTAAAAGCATTTCCTTATGCAAAGCCACTCCCAAGCATAGAGGCATATATTACATTTTTTAAGCAGAGCACTGAAGTCAGTGGTTGTGACTGGAATTTATCTGTAAAGATATTGCAATACTTGAAGGTGTTGGGAAAACCTTTTTAAAATTCCACGTACTGGAACTATGGGAAAAAATGTAATTTATATCAGTTTTTTAAAAAATACAATTCTAGCCCTAGTTTATGAGATAAAACTAGGAAAACATGGACTTAGGAGCCTTGAAAATAGGGATTAATTTAAAAAGTTCAGTTTATTTGCAGTTTTGCTTATTTGTATACTTTTTATAAGACTTCCTGTTTCAGGAAATCTTGCTTATCATTTCTGATGACTTAGGAGTAGTAACTGTTTAGATCCAGAGAGAAGTTTTTTGCCCTGGTTTTCATATTTCTTATGGGAGACTCATGTAGCATCATGGATCTGGTAGACAAAAGCATGCTGGGAACAGATTTCCTGGGAATAGGATGTTTATGGTGACTGAAAGGGTTGACTGAAAGGTGCAGGGCTTTCATTAGCCTTGGTCTAGATTTCCATGTCTAACTCTTGCAACAAATCTACCAAGCAGTCTGAGAGACAAAGCAAGGGGCAGGGAGGGGGCTGGGGCCCAAGGCAGTGCACTAATGGGGGCATGTCTCTGTTTTGAACAGTTACTCACCAGTTTCTCAGAGAAAGAAGGCTAAACTCTAAGCCAGGATACAACTCTTTTGAAAACCTGTGGCCTAACTGATAATTCTTGAATATAATCCGCAGTTTTGTGCCTCTGGAAAGCTGTTTCTCTTATGCCTGACACACAGAGAGGAGCATATCAATACACTCTTCAGAGGAGATGGATGGAGAGCTTAATTCACTTTGCAAATCTATGGAAGCAACACTTTAGCACTTTGGCACAAACTGACTCTGACATTGGAAATTAGTAAAGAAAAGAAGTGGTGAAAATGTCAGGAGAGGGAGGACTTCATTTTTCTCTTGTTTAAAATGTCATCTGTTATCTGCAATCAATGCAAGGGGACAACTTCCCATACCATAATGATTTACAGTATGTTTATAGGCACAGATAGAAGTAATCACAGGGTTAGGCAAGTGTCTCTTGGTGAATTCTTCAAGCATCAGAAGTGCTTAGTTCTGCAGTTCCCTCTCCCCAGGAATGCAGGGGAGATCAGCACGGAGAGCTGTGCAATTTCTGCCTCTCCATTCCCAAACCATAAAATCTGCAGCCTATCTGGCTTCAGCTGTGTATAAACATACCCCATGATCAGATGCCTGTGACTTTAAAAAAAATTGCTGTCTTTGCCTCCGAAGAAAAGGCAATAAATATTTTTCACTCTTTTCATATCTAAACAAATACCTATGAAAGGAAGTACATTCATAGTCTTGGTGCTAGATTTAATGTTTTAAGCTTTCCATTGTTTGGAATTTCCTGTTTAATGCCTTGAAACAAAAAGTTCCATTACTGATTTTTGTCCTTTCCCAGTGAGAACTCATTGTCCAAATCTTTTAAATGGTGCTGAGATGAATGAGTCCAAGTTTATTCATTTCCTTTGTGTCCATCAGAATTTGGGATACTGCTGGACACAATATCTCCTTTGCCCCCAGAATTCCTGTTTAATATTCCTTAGCAACAGAACCTTGGATGTCTTGCTGGCCTTTGTAGCCATACAGCTCCACAGGCATCACGTGCTCTTTTCCACCCAATCCTCCATGTGAAGCAGGGAAATGTTAAACTCCCGGTTTATGGATGGCAAAGTAAAATAAAAACAGTTCAGCATTAATACTTCTGAGAAGTTTTAATCTAAAGCTCAGAGCACAGAGGTAGAGTAAGGACTGAACGTCAGGGTTTCATATCTTGGGCCAGAGCCACAGTAACTTATTTGTCCTTCCTGTCAGTGTGTGAGTGATGGCTTTTAATAAAAAAAATGATTCCTGTATCTCGTGGCCACTCCCCATCACACTAGCACGGTGGTTTTCCAGAGGAGTTACTCATACCATCCCCACAGCAGCTGCCACCAAACTCCACCTCCTACAACAGGAAGAGGCACAGTGTCAGTCTCATGTTCAAAATTAGGGCTGGTCAAAAATTTTCAGCTGATTTTTTTTTTTTTTTTAATAAAGATGGTCTATGTTCTTACAAGTGCTATTTCTTGCAAAAATTCAATTTCAGTTCTTTTCATGAGAAAGTTGAAGAAACCTAATCTTTTCATCTTTTACCCTCTGAAAGCATTGAACACCTTCAAATCCAAATCAGCTAAAGGCTTTAAGTCCAAGTCTTACACACTTACAGGTATTTTAACCCTTTTTTTTCTAACAAGCTCCTGCTCAGAGGCTGTCATCTCTTCCATAACACCCCCAAAGCCTGGTATGTTGTGAGTATTACAGGGCATACCTCATGTTAGATCATGGGCTAATTTATTCAAGTGGCTCCATTTTACACACCCAGTAGTTCCCCTAAAAATGAAACATATACTTTGGCCCTTGGGATTTTCACAGTCCTCACTTGCCAGCCCAGTATTTATCTATTCCCAGGTCTGCTACTTGCTTGGAGGGTGACCTTGAACAAGCACCTTCATTTGTCCATATTTTACCATCATTTCATCTTTTTCTGTTTTCAGGGCAAGCATTATTCAATAAAGAGACAATCTGAATTTTGAGTTTAAGAAAACTACCATAGTGAGGCAAAAAGTTTATTCATACCATTAAGGGAAAATAATA
The DNA here is from genome assembly GCA_013397795.1 of Orthonyx spaldingii. Taxonomy (NCBI): domain Eukaryota; kingdom Metazoa; phylum Chordata; class Aves; order Passeriformes; family Orthonychidae; genus Orthonyx; species Orthonyx spaldingii. The sequence goes on from VZTJ01006682.1 coordinate 2,257,333, forward strand.
TGAGTAATAAATAGTAAATAAGTGGCATGACCTGAGTTATAAATTGCGAGGTCCTGCCCTCTGCTTATTTAACTAGTCCTTGCTGCTTTTGAACAGATTCTCAAATATCCTCCCAAAATAGAACATATAAGCACAACTCACAAAACTCAGAAAGAGAAAAAGGATATAAGCTCATGCAATATAAAAATAAGGTTAATTCACAACTATAGATAGCACTTCAACTCTGTATGCACAGTACTCAGCATGGACTCACTAATAAAATCTAACTTGATGCTTTATGGCGGTAGTGATGTTCCTAGAAATCCTCAGTATAGTAACATTTTGGAAAACAACCCTTTAAGTGAGGGGATCAGTCATTTTCCTTCTGTAAGAGTAAAAGCTTCGGGATTTCAAATGGATAAATACTCTGCAATTTGAGCTTTGTGAGTCATACTGAACAAGGCAGATGAGTGCCGAGAATTAGCAGTCCATAATGCATGGGTTTTCCTCGTCTCTGACTAAATTACTTGAGACAGAGCAGGCAGAAAATGCAAGGACTTGCACAGCAATGCATTTCTCTTTGTCCCAGGACACAGAGGTCACTCTGGTGATGGCTGCATGAAGAAGGCTGCAATGAAAGAGAGGAGGCATTTGCACCTGACGGTACAAACAGGGATCCGAAATCTCCCTGACACAGGGGCAAGGATGAGCCCTGCGGCAGCTTAGAAATTGACTGTTAGGTCAGACTGAACACTGAGCCTGCAAATCACTGCTCCTGTGAACCCTATTCAGATAGAGAGTTTCTTTGAAGTCAACAGCTGATATGAAAAAAATTAAATTAATGGGATTACTCACCTGTGTAAAAGGCATATTCAAGTGAAGGAGAGAAATAAAGCTCTGCACAGAGCAGAGGAACATCCTTTTGCTCCATAAAATCATTCCTGACTCTTTCAAAACCAGGCTTCACATTTTGCTTTACCTCTTTGTCACCTTCATTTCATCCTTGATCCTGAACTTTTCTCAGCTCCTATTTTCCTGCATCTATTAATCTGCTTCAGTCACTCCCTGTGACTGTCACCTTTGTTTAAATTCTCATGTATATCACTCTTCCCTCACCTTGACTGCTGCTCTTCCTTTTTCTACAACATCCACAAATTCCAGAAAAAAGCATTTGTAAAATAATGCTGCCTGACTTCTAGGATATTCAGGAAGCTCAGCTCATCCTACTCTCAAATAATTCCACATATCTCTGTATCAATTTCAAATTGTCTGTCCCTCTGCACACCTATTGCCCAGTTTAGAATTTTCATTCCCATATTGTGACCCATTTCCTTCCTCAATACATTTTTTAAATGGAAAGTCACTATTGTTAGAAAATTCAGTTCCACCCAGAATAGCTTTTTTGTTTATTGCTCCCTCATTGAATTTTGGAGCCAAATTCATATCTCCTGTAGTATTTCCTTTGAATTCAGTGGAACTGTGTCCATTTGCTACCATTTTGCCCCATGGGGCTAAATCTGGCATTCTTAAATGACAGAAAAAGGAAAAACATATTTTATACCCTTGATTTCTCTTTCTGAAATTCTGTATTTATTTTGCAAAAATCTATTACATATAAGGACTTACTCTATCGATAAAGTGTTTTATAAAAGACATATTATATACATAAATATATATATAAAATAGTTAATATGAAATCAAATTGCCCTGTATCTCTGCTCCTGTAAATCCCTGTGCTATCTTTGACTATATGGTATGTCTTAATCACAGAATCACAGCTGAATACTAAATATTTGTACATGTAAGCCCCAAGGAATGCAAAAATTCTTTTTTCCTTTCCAACTAGGCATGCTATTAATTAATGCATAGCAAAATGATTAAAAGCATTTTTCAAATAATGAACAATACAGAGACAGACGAGTTAATTGATTGATTGGTGTATGAGCAGGGTCCTAATGGATTAGCATTTGCATATTAACACAGATCCAATCTCTCTCTCTCTTAATGAGCTGCTTGCCACATTTTGTCTTCTTTTAAGCAGCAGTGAGCATGATAAAACAAACCCACTGGATTGCTCTCTCAAGAGACCAAAATACAAACTTTAAAGCAGGCCTTTCTCCAGCACTGATTTATAGAAACCCTCTGCACATCCATTTGGTAGATACGTGGGGACAGTCACTCTTTATTTCAAGTTATTTGTGAAAGGAGCCACTCTGAAAACCATGGAAATTTAAAGCCACTGCTTAAAAGATGGTCATAACATAATTTTCCCCACAATGATCTGGCATTTGCCACAGCTGGTTTTGCTGTATGAGAAGATGGAGTGGGATGTCAGTGGCCAGCTCATTCCATCTGTGGTCTTTCCATTGCCATTGGCAGCTGGACTGTGCACATCCATCTGATCCAGCAGTTCACAGGGAAAGAATCTGAATCATTTCAGGTAGGTAGATGGTAATTTTTAGTCACTGGACTCACTGAGAAGGATTTCAAACCTTCCAGTATCTGCAATACTCAAGGACTACATGTAAGCAGTGCAATGGAGACAAAAGCAGTGAATGCATCTCCCACCAGGAGCATGACCACAACAGCATGGCAAATCTGTTGTCTTGTGTATTCAAGCATAATTAAAAGGAAAAAAGAAACAAAACCCCAGGCTGATTTGGTGGTATGCAAACCCTAAGTATTGGTGTCACCAGGTAAATCTGTGACTTTGGCTGCAGTATGTGCATGGCAGGACACAAAGATCTCCTTGACGCCATCCACACCTACCAGTGTGTATGTACCTGTGACCATGTGTTGTAGCCAAGTTATGTGGCAATCTGAGGGACTTCTGGGGCCCAAATTTACACCACAATAAGGAACTGCACTGTGCCGTACAAGAAAATACTTGAAACCAGCTCAGAGACCTGTAACACACCCCTGGTTTGAGCCCTATAGACATGCCCTTTGAGTTCTTGGCCCACAGCCTTGATTAGAGTCAATTGGCATAGCTGTGCTACAGTCATTTCCCTGTTTACACAGGATGAGGATCTGGTGCATTATGTATTTTGGCCATGGAGTACAGCTCTGCCTTCTGCTCAGCTGGCTGGCTGTGAAGACAGCAGTCGCTGGGTTTTGAACTTGGCATTCAGGGTCGGGCTGGGTAACACCGCAAAGCCTCCTCACTCAGGCAAGTTTCCAAAGTTTCCAGGAAACCCGTGTGACCTCCTGCTACCTGGTTTTCCCTGATATTGTTTCACTTAACTCTGATGGCTGCTGGAATCAACGTTTACTCTGGGTGCTCAGAAAGAGTCAACCAGGTCCTAGAGCAGTTGGTTGCACCAGCAGGGAAGGCAACACCCACACACAGGCACTGATGAGACGTGTTGTCTTCAGGGGAGATTGCCATACAATGAACCAGAGGCAGATTTTGGGTGTCTGTATTCATCCATGAAGAGATTCTGCTGCTGTCTTGATTGACATGGTTCATAAGATGTGAAGGGTATTTCCATCAGGGAAATGCAGATAGAGTTTAAAGCAACCTTTAGAAAATAGACTCATGTATGGATCCCACACGAAATGGTTTTAAGTCCCTATTTGAGTAAGCAAGACAATTAGTCCACTTATGGAGGGTTTTTTTACTGTTTGTCTCAAGTGGATAGTCTTAAATGACTTGTAATCTTATTCATATTAGTTTAACACAGAATGTGGGACTGATCCTTTTTTCATTGTACAGATGCTTTTTTGATTCCATCAACTTTCTCTAGTCATTTCAATTCTGAAAGAATTTTTTTAAAACTCTAATTATTATTCTAATTATGTTTATACTGTGAATTATTATTACAGGTTGTGCTTTTATGATTAATGAAGATCAGTATGGAATTCTGGAAATCAGTGTTGAAGCATTATGTTACTGTAGTAGTGTCTGGTGGTATCTGTCACATTTTTCATAGAAAAAATATTCCAGGCATGTGTAGCACTCTGTCTATCACCTGTCTATCTGGGCATGATAAATGCAGCAAAAAAGCCCCAAAGCATTGACATTGATATGAGTTTTCCATTTACTTCTATCAAACAAGAAATAGATCTAGTTCAGGGGCCTGGCCAAGGTTTCTGCTTGTAATAACTATTTTAAGCCTTTTTTCTTTTTCCCCACAAAATTATTATCGTATGGAAAGAAATATAAACAGACCTGATCTCACTGAAATGCCACATATATCCAATAAAAAAATTAAAAATAAAAGAGGAAAACTATCATCTATGACCTTCTTTGCTTTCATTTTCTAATCTGCCTAAGGAGCTGCTCAAACAATTGGGACCTTTAAGATTTTGATAAAATCTTGTTTTCCAGGATTCTGTAAAGCTGAAAAAGGCATAACAGCTGTGGCCAATATTTTTAGACTTTTCTATTCTGTACTCTCTTTGTGTTTTACCTGTTTTAATATAAAATATTTCTGACTGTGCAGTTAGCCAGAAAACCAAAAATAGGAAATACTACTCCAGCTTGGTTTGCTAAGGTGTTAAAAAGGCTGGTGGATAAATTCCCACAGTGTGTGATGTATCTGTGATTCTGCCACTTCACAGCCCCTTCCCTCTCCCCAGCCTCCCCCATGCCTGTACTGCATCTGTGCATAATCAGGGAGAACAGAAACCTTTCTTTCACACTGTCTTATCTCAATATCCTTTGTTCATGCCAAGCAGCAGCTCATGAATGCCGGTTGCTTTGCTCTACCTCTATCTGACCGAGGTTGTGTTTTTCAGTTCCAAGGGGAGAAACCTATCATTCCCAAACAATTGAAGAGATTTGCATCTCAACATAAATAAACAAAAGCGGTCCCTAGGGAACATAGAAAATGTTTTTCTCTAGAGAAGCAGTTCCTACACGTGCCCCAAGTCCCCGGGGCTTTGCTGAGGCTCCTGCAAAGGTCGATCCTGCAGCCAGTGTTAGATGGAGGGAAAGCACATCTCGGAGCTGAAGGGAGGGAGTGCAACGTACCAGGGGCTACTGCTCCTCCTGGGGTACATGCCAGGAGGCGTCTGGGGCTGAGACAGAGAATGGGAGGCAGGAAATCCATCTCCCTGAGCAGTGGGAACCCCAAGGTGTTGCCCATCCTCTCCAAAGGATCTGGGCATGAGGGGAGGAACAAAGGGCAGCTAGAGGGATAGTCACACTAGGGTTTCGAGCTGATGGACAGAGCATCCACGGACAGAAGGAGAGGTGTATAAACTGATGAAGTTAACTGTTCATCTTCACAAAGGTAAACAGCAAAGTATTTTTGAAGTCTAGCCTAAGAACCTCACCCTTACATAGATGTCTGACAATACCCTCTCCCGCCCTTAAACCTTTCCTCCAGTCAACTTTAACTCTCCCTGTCTTTATCTTCAACTCACAACCTAATTCTTTGCCTTTCTACTTGACAAGTCTTGTTTCTCATGGTGTCTTTTCCCTACTATCAGAATTTTTTGTTCTGCAGAGGGCCACAAACCTGCCTTGGGCCACTGCTCTCAGAATTCAGGGGTTATATCAAGCTAGAAGGGACCCATAAGAATCACCGAGTTCAACTCTGCTACTCACAGGACAACTGTTTTTACAAGTGTCTGCTTCCCACCAAGGTTTAAATAATTCCCTGTTGTGTGTCCTGCAAGACACAAGAAGGGGTACGTGCTTTTTAGCTGTTGTTATTCCTGTCCAGGGACAATTACATTTCATAGAATCATAGATTATGCTGAGTTGGAAGGGACCCATAAGGATCATCTATCCAATTCCTGGCCCTGTGTGAGACACCCCAAGGATCCCACCATGTGCTTGAAAGCATTGTCCAAACACTTCTTGAACTCTGTTAGACTGGTGCTGTGACCACTGCCCTGGGGAGGTGTTCCAGTGCCCAACCACCCTCTGGGGGAAGAACATTTTCCTGATATCCAACCTAAACCTTTCCCAACACAACTTCACCATTCCTTTGGGTCCTGTCACTGGTCACCACAGAGAAGAGATCAGTGCCTGCCCCTCTGCTTTCTCTTATGAGGATGTTGAAGACTGCAATGAGGTCTCCCCTCAGTCTCCTCTTCTCCAGATTGAACAAGCCAAGTGTCCTCAGCTGCTCCTCTTTTCAGCTGCATTCTGTATCCAAAGAGATTCAGAATGAAAAACTATGTAGGCATGAATAAGCGAAGTTTTACTGAATTAAATTTTGTATTCACTCTGAGGTAGTCTAGGCCAGAAGGTACTAAACACTTGGGGAACCTCTGTCAAACAAATTTAATGCAAGTGTATGAGTTTATATCCTATCCTCTAATTAGAAACCTAATTACATCTACAGGCCATGGGTCACAATTTGTGTAATTCCTTTTCACTGTGAAGCATTCAGTACATTTGCAATAGATATTGCGCCTGAACCTTTCAAGGGAAAAAATCCTTTTCCAGCATATTCACTGAGAAGAAGGCAGGGCCATAAATAATATAACCATGCAACATCCAACAGCATCATTGCAGATGGGAAATAGGAGTTATTAAATAAGACTCAGAAATGGGTGACACAATTGTCAACAACTTGTTCTTGCAGAGAACATTCACAGCTGGTGTAACTGCAGTGATTCCTGCAGTGATACTGACTGAAATGACCTGGAAATGTACCCTTCCAGTAGGATGGTCTTCACTTTTGAGGGAATGTTTTTCTGTCCTTTTATGTACCTCGTTACAGCCTATTTTATCTGACTTGTATCCTCCATGTCATGGCATTATTGTACCATCAGTTCCTCAGACAGATAATCATCATCTCAAAACACTCATCAAAACTCTGCTTCCTTGTGAGAAGCAAACTGAATTGCCAGCAATGAGAACAAACTTGATAAGAGAAGTTAGCCTTTTGATCCTCTCCTGGTGGTTATATTCTGATAGGCAATATGTCAGGAATAATTAGACAGTTTGGTTTATTTCACATCAGCTTTTTTTCCTCAATAAAATAGAAATAGAAAGCAGTCTGTAAGAAACAGGGATTTCAGACAGAATCATTTCACCAAGATGTATGAGGCAGAGAAGTCTTTTACAATGCCAAAAGTAGTTTTAAATGTAAACATTGTTTACATTTGAATGTGAACACTCACAAAAGTGAAATATGAGAAAGGTGTGATTTGGCTCCTGTGGAAGTCCCGAGTTTTCTGTGACTGGCATCCCTCCCTGGGGTAATTTATAAACTAATATTCCCTGTTGCGAGAACATTGGCAGGCTTGCAGAGAGAATAGCTCCAATTTTCACTCTAACATGTCTGGTTCGCATCCAGAAATTTCAGAAAGAATTTGCCACAAAAGTGAGAAAGAAGATAAATTCTTATATATACGGTATTAATGACACTATTAAAATAAAATAAAAAGGTATATTTTGAGCAAAGGTATATCAAGGCACTACACAGGAAAATAAAGGTCCAGAATATGGATTAGCAAGGTGGAATTTATTTTTTTTTTATAACAAGCAAATATAATTTATAAATTGTACAAAAAATATAAAGAAAACTACATAAATAAGAAGAACACCTTGCTAGCTAGAGATTCCCTTCTTAAGTGCTGGAATTTTTTGATCTAGGTCAAAGGTTTCACGAGCTACATGAATCAACAGATGTAGTAGGTTTGAAGATGCACACTGAACCTCTTTGGAACTTCTTAAAATAGAGAGACTGCTGAAACAAGATACAGTAGCGTTGTCGGCTGCCTAGACACCATTCTATTTTAATAAGTGTCACGGATGCTTTGGGGCATATCAAAAATAAATGGCAGTAAGTAGGTAGGAAGCCAAGCGTCTGTGACTTCCAGCAGAATTGCAATGCAAATAAACTCCAGTGAAGTCTTTCACAACCTCTCCAGGGTTATCTCTACACCATTGTTTCCAGTCAACAATTTATAAACTTGTAGTTGCTGATTATCTTTGTCTGGACAGTAGACTCCAGCTGCTAATGCTTTATATAATGTCAGACTTTGACAAGTGATTATCAAACTAAACTAACTAATTTCACCTTTACGAAGGTACTGCAGTGAGTGTCCTTTCAAAGCTTTGATTTTCTTCTATCGGTTTTTACCTCTGTGCAGTTTCACAGACTTCAAAGAAGATGAATACCATTTATTCTGGAATACATGAGAAAAGCAAATTAGGACCAAGGGATTTAAAATGTAGGCAAAAAGAGCCTTCCAAAATCCTGAGAAAGTCGGGTTTCAAAATGAATCCTCATGAATGAGGGGAAACATCATAATATATCAGGCATTGTCTCAATCTTCTGCCCTTCCACTCTCATCCTACTGCCTTATCTAATTTTTTTTAAATAATTGTAAATTTCAAATAACAGAAATATATTTAGACATTTATATTCAAAGGCTAGGCTTGTTTGGCAAATTGCATGAAAAATTAGTTTTTCCCTATTATTTTAACTCTGTGAATTTGGTTTTTTAGTTCTCAGATTGTCCACATAATGGAAAACTGATAAATAATTTATACATTATTATAGCAGCTACATGAAACTCTTAGTGTGTGTACAAGTGCATGTGAAAGAGATTTTGGACAAGAAGAAAGCACTAAGAATACCAGAGAAAAAACATAATCAAGAGAAAATCTTTAGATAATAGTGAGATGTAATAAGAACATTCAAACCCCCTTGTGTGTTCACATTAACAATGATTTGTTTTTATTCAGGAGACTGTGAATTGGCGACACCCTAGAGAAGAGTTAAACACGTGGACAGAACTTCTGTGTGGAACGTTTTGTTTCCAGCTATGTACATGAAAGCCGTTTCTGAGAAGAAAGTTGCTGCAGTCACAGCCTAGGAAAGCAAACTTCCTAATTAACTGCAGGCTGCACCACTTGCACTTAGCTACGTGCCCAGGCTGACAACACCGCCTTCAGTGCTGGTTTGCAAACAAATTTAAATATTCAGTGCACAGCTTCTGGGAAAAAGGCCATGTTTCTTCATGCTGTAGCTTTGGGATGTAACATTTATTAGTGACTTATGCTTATTTCCACTGGCTTTGTGATGCCAGGAGAGTTAGCAGCAGGCTGAATCCTCTAGGTGCATACACCCAGTAGGAATGGGGAAGGGAAGGAACTACCATGAGGGATGGAGCAGAGGGAGGAACATGGAGATGCCTGTGCAATGTTGGTTGGCAGTATGGTTATCTGGAAAAACAAAATCTCCATTGTGGCAAACACAGATGTACTTTTTTTCTACCTTCCTGGAAAAATGATGCCTTTTCTTTTTTGTTGGTCCATCAGCCTGAGGAATAGCTGCACTTAATTTGAGAGGGAAATGCTGAAAGCTTTTGTCCGACTGTTTATTGTGAACTCTTGGAGATGACTGGTGTTAGCTTTATGCTGCATCAAGGGTTCATGAACAAAAGTACACTTCTTCAGGCAAATAATGTATTTCTCCCCTCTTAAAACACTGCTCCTTAAAAAGTTTCCTGCCTAATTTGTAAAAACCTTAGAATAGCAACTTTAACTCGATAGTTGCATCAAACACTTATATGCAATATCAAAAGAAAAAAAAAAAAAGAAAGACTAAACCCAGGTTAAAGTATACACTTCTAGAGAAATCTGACCTTATCATTGGATGAATAGTGTTCATCCTCAGGGATTGCCATAGTTTAAATCTCTGGACAATGAACAGAAACAATTTACAGACTCACAGCCTCTTTACTAGTTAAGAACAAGTTTTCAGAGATATTCCCAAGGCTGACCTAAAGTAATCAATTTGCAGTTCCTATTTCATAATATTCCTTGTGATTGCTCTAATGCATGTGCCCTCTCCTACAAGTGTCCTCCAGCTGGTTTATACTCACCATGACTGGATTCCTGCTTGCTAATAAAATTTGTGAGGGAGTGTGCTGTGGTGTTACAGTGTACTTGAAGTGATAAAGGAAGTGATCCTGACAGTATATAAGATGCAAGATGATAGGTTGTGTGTCTATAAATGTTAGGTATCATTATATGCTCTCCTAGGCCATGGAGACCATTTCTGCTCTTTAGTGTCTAATATAATTTGACTCTTAATTTTCTCCACAGAAGGGACCAAGCTGGAAACAACTCCTACCTCTACCTGTAACACCTCTTGAAAGCATTCAATGCATGAGTTAATTTATTCCATATCATAATTAATCATTTTCTCTCTCACAATAAAATGTACAATGTCATTTACATTGCATGTGTTCATTTTACCATCAGTAGAGTGAGCGACATTTCCTGTAATTAAGTAGAAATATTACATTAAACAGTTAAAATGCGTGTTAGAAGGGAGAAGTGAAACAGAACCAATTTGCTATGAACATGCCAGTGCCTACCAAGAAGATGTTAAGTTCTACAATCCACACTTGAATCTGCACAACAAAGCAAAGAAATGCACATAATTGTCATTGCTGACTATGTGGCAGTTTTAGGTGCTCACCTGGAACCAGCTCGAGAAAAATGACATGATTTTGAGGATAAGATTGTCATCAAAAGTCATTATTGTCAGACCACACTGCTATTTATGCTGTCCATGCACATATGGCACAGGTTCATGATGCTGCTTCTGCTCTGTCATGGTCATTATGGACTTTACGAAGAGCATCATCCTTTTACATTCTCTTTAGAGTGATAGTAATCAAGACAAAAGACAGCCAAACAGGGCAGGAAGCCCTCTATGAGAATCCTTGATTTGAAAGTATGATAAAAATTTTCATCTTAAGAAAAGAATATTAAAATCAATAAAATGGGTGAAAGAACAGAATCATATTTGATGATAGGCTGAGTTTGATGCTGAAAAATGCTGCAATGAAAAGATCTAATCACCAAGCAGTGTTATCCAGTTAATTAAAAAAAACCCAAACAAAACAACCAACCAATCAGACAAAAAATTCCAGTGGGTCTTCTATCTCATTTTTCCTGTTTTAACACACACTGAAGAAATGTCTCAAAGGACAGTCAGTTGTACTGGTAATATACCACACAAAGCTACCAAGAGACAACACATTGAATAGCCAAGATATCCCTCTTAAAGACTATTGGACAGATACACAGTAGAACTGAAATGATCATGTTAGTTTAGATCTACAGAAGAAAAGACTATGGTTCTATCCAAGCATCAGTGCTGGGTTTGAGACTGGTTGTCACCAGATAACTGAGAACATGGCAGAAGATTCCAGCAAACATGTGGATATAACTTGTCCCTTCTGTCAGGTGTCAGCTGATTGTGTCTGGCAGCACTTGTGCCATTGAGCCCTGGGGCACAAGATTTGATGGTCAGTTCCATGAGTATGTATGCAGCTCAGTGAGTTCAATGAGTATAACTGCCTTGCTTGTACAACTCCAGGTACCACTGTTAGCCATGGGATTCTTCCCTTTCACTAGGAATCTTCATTGGCCTCACTTGCTCTGAGAATGAACTCTATTACCTAATTACACACTGCAGGAAAAAAAGTGTTTCCTAATAATGGTTTCAGACTTCTACTTTCTTTTTTCATGTTGTTATACTATTTATCAGAGAAAAGAGACATTCTTATTCTTCCATTTCAATAACAGTCATCATTTCACGTACATTTGATAAATTTGCTCAATTCCTCTCCTTTCTAAATCAAATCTGCATCTTTTGAAACTCTCCTCCTTAAACTTCTTTTTCATCACTGCCATTATCTTTCTCTGATCACACTAATATATGATGTGCAAATTCAAGACTTGATACTGCAAGATCTTTAACACGCCTGTCACTCACTAGATGCTTAATTTAAAGCATACAAACATTCCCTCTGCTCTCAGTGGGACTTTTCGTGTAATTTAATAAATGTTGAAGACATTGCTGCTGGATGCTGCCAAATACATGTTTGTGCCTACAACCAAAAAACCACATGCAGTTTTACTAGTCATCCTGGAAGGACAATCTGTGTAGCTATTGATTTCAGCAACATATTCATATGCTTAAAAACAGGCCCACAGTTAAGCTTTTGCTTCTTCAGATTAATGCCAATCCGCGTGTGTTTGTTCCCAGAAGACCACACACTTACTACTATCTGAACACATTATGACAACAATCTGCATGGAAACAAAAAGTGATGCTGGTGAAAAAAATTAAATGCAAAAAAAAGAATTTAAAAATAAAACTGAATTATGAAACCAAATTACAGCTAAGCACAATGACAATAAATACTTTTAGCCACAGGCAATAAAATACTGCATCATTAATAAAGCTAAGTGGAGAAAAATTTTTCTTGTCACTTTCATTTATAACTTAAATTTTATACTTTAGCCTTACATGTTAGCTCAGCGCATTACACATCTCTCAGGCAATTCCCCTCTGGCCCCAGCAATCATGAGTTACTGTGGATTCAGAAAGTGGTGAACTGGTAAATGGGAACTGATCTTAAAGGATGAAATAATGGCCTAATTCGAGACTGTAGCAGTCTTAAAGGAAAGACAGTTGAGACAGGGAAACAGGAAGGAATTGATCATATGGAGGCTAAAACTCCACGTTCTCACGGATGTGAGAGACAAACCTGAGAGGAACTTTTGGAGCATTCTTAGCTCAATTCTGAAATTAATCATTCACAGGTTTGCACAAGCTGTCAGTAATAGATACAAATAGCGCTTTTCTTGCCCTTCCCAGTGATCCCAACACCAAGTCCATTTCATGTCCTAGCTCACAGAGGCCATTCAAGAGACTGACCAAATTCTAAGGAAAGCCTGAAGAATTAGGTTAAGAGAACTCTTTAGTCTACCACTTGATTCTAAGAAAAGCCAGGAAGAAATAGTGACAAATTATCTGTAGTTATGCAGTGTAAGGGGCAGGTGCATCAGTGGTGTTTGTGAAGAATCACCTTTGCTACGTTTGCCTTTCTGCAGTAGATTTAAATGGGAATAACTCCATTTATGGCCCTAAAAAAGTTATGGTTTTTTGGGGTCTTGTCGTACATATTTGTGGTATATCTCTAATTCAAGCATTTACTAGGTAGGAACCCAGCTTAGCAAGTTCTTGCCATATGAACTGAATTTTTGAGAGATAGGAAAGAAAGCTGAAGATAAAACTCCTGGCATTACCAGCTGCATGAGGAAGCAAAAAGCTCACCTGCAATGTCAAGGGAAACAGACATTAAGGGCTGTAAAAAAAGGACTAATAGGCTAAATGTTAATTCCCTTAAAATCTCTCTTCTATCCCTACAGAAACTAATCATTACTATCAGCTCCTGTCCTTTCAGCCATTTAAAGGATATGGCCTGTCAGCTAAAGCCAAGCATTAATTTTGGTTTTACTGTACGAGTGAGCAAGCAGTGAGATAGATATTTTATTATTTTACTGCACTTATTTTCTTGTTCTATGCTTTTATGTGAGGGCATCTTATGGACACCCTGTTGTAGACTGCAGAGTCGTTTATGGTTTATTCCTCTAATATGTTTCATACTGAAGTTGGAAACTCTGTTGCGGTAGACAAAATTCAATCTAAGAAAGTGAGCAACCTAGAAATAAAAGAGAAGAGAAAAAAAATAGCAGGAAAAAATCACATCAGCTCAACCTAAATACATGTGCAAAGATTTTGAGGATTTACTATCCAAGGAAGTAAATAGAAATGTTGCTCATGACCTTGGGCTCGGTGTTGGCACCCCATGACATCCTTTCTATTTATCTAGTAGCCAAAGGACCTTCACAAAACTGTTCCAAAGAAGACAGTGCAAGAATCTTTGGTATTCACAAATCCATTGATTAAATTAGTGCTATTAAGATTATTTCTTTGACAGTTTTCTGCATACATATATACATTAAACAGCAACTGTAATTATTTCCAGTTTCCTAGTGGTTCACAGTATCATTCCTGCTATTGGATTCAACCACCTTAATTTGAGCTCTGATTAAAACACATGAAGGTTCCTTGGATCAGGAAAGATTGATACTGGTAGCCTGGAGATCAAAAGGAAAGATTTATTACAAAGATAAACAAATGCACTTCTCACCAGTATCATCTGAACCTGGCCACAATATAAGAATCTTGTGTTAGGTCTTGTGTTAAGAATTACTGCTTGCTACTTCGATTAATTAAGATCATTTTTGCAGTTAAACTTTTTTCTATAAACAGTATTAAAAAGTGTTTCTTATTACCTTATATAGAAGATATCTATATAGTTCCCTGCCTCTTATTTGCCATAATTGGCATTTTAATGCACTGCCAGGCTGTAAGGAATTAATGCATCACATTATGTAACTATATACTGAGACTCATTCTTCTACTGCAAAATGTGCACATATTTAATATTATGCCTATTATTAAATCTTTTATATAAATATTTATATATACTTCTATATTTTATCTAGGGGTGGTGGAATCTCGATTTTATAGATAGATATCTGATTACAAGAAAACTGAATAATTCAGTTACTACCATATGCTTGCCCATAGGGTTTAATGGGAGATTACTATTGACCTCAATGGGTGTGTATCAGACCATTAGGAAGGTGCATGCAAATTAGATATCTGAGTCAGTTAAATCTGAATTTGATTGAATTTGAATTTCTTTAAACAAAACTTTCCCACTGACACCATGTGACTGGAAATCCATTTATATACCAACACATGCACTGTCATTAAAACCTATTTGCATTGAAGTCTTGTGATCTATATGTTTAAACACTGCTAATGGGGCCCAGTTATAGTTAATCCATAGAATAATTTCTCAGATACAAAAGCTGCCTTCTGACTTTGCATTTTATTGATTCCTACTGAATTCTTACAGAACTACAATTCTGCACTCTGAAAAGAAAATTAGTCCCTATATTTTTCTCATTATTAGTAGGGATCCATTGTAAGTCTATAGGCTTCTCCATACTAAAGAAACAGGTCTGAGCTACACAGAGTGACTGATCTCAAAAATGGATGTTCCAGACCTCCTGTAGTTCTTTAATCCTCTCGAAATAATGCACTGGGATAGAAACTAAGATGTTTTTATAGCATTACTGTACCTGAAAGCAACTCAGTGGATGTCTCATGAATGAATGAATGGCTGAGGTGTCCTTATTCATAGTCACTGATTTATGGATCAAGCTGTCACTGCTGAGCTGTGGTGATATTCCTGTGTTTACTTTCAACAAACACATTCCTGAATAACTTTTGCTGTAGTTATAGACAGGTATCTGAAGGCATAAATGAAATAAAATAATAGTAAGGATGGGAAAACAAACCAAAACCAAACCAGCAAACAAACAAAAATAAAAATGAACAACAACAACAAAAAAGCAAACTAAGGGAAAGGAAAGAGAAATAACCATTTACTATGATGATTATTTACTGAATAATCCCAACAGAATATTGTCATGGTGTTGAGTCCAGTCAATGTACCTGTAACTTTTAACATGAAAAAGTTCTTTTGAAAACTGAGCAAAATAACTGTTTTCAAACTCTTTGAGACGTCTCACACATTAGGCTCATTTAATGCCTGGTCCAGTGGGAACCCAGATTCATCTGAATTTTCCAAGGGCAATGACATCTCTTAGTTCACTTTATCTTATTTTCAGTGTATTTTTGTCTGCATGTCAGCTTTTAATTGTTTTTAATTTCATTATTTCAGCTCATATTTTCTGTGCTCAAAATGTTTTTTGCTTATTAGTCCCTAATTCAGTATTCCCCTGCCAGCAAATATCTGCTTATCATCTCACATAACACAGAGGTCTCAAAGAGTGTTCCTGTGATGGAGAATTATCTGCATCATGACTTACATAATTTTCATCAGATTTCTCTTCACCATCCCAGCATTCCCATAAGCATTTTTCTCCAGCTGTACAAAGTATGAATTGTCCTTCCTTCTTCATGGCCATCAAACTGGAACAGCCAAACAGCTTAATCCTGAGCCTATACAATTTGCAAATTAGTATCATATAATATCGCTGCAGATTGTTGTCATCACCTCTGTGATTTGCATGTACTTTTCTGTGTGTTACTCATTAGACTTCTACAATTCAGGATGCAGTGTCCAGTTTCCCAGGTTTAATGGGGTCAATAGAGACCTAGGAAACACAATCAGTGGAGGTACAGGATGCCACACCCCTTTCTGTGCAGTAAACATCTAAAATATATTAATTAGTGCACACTAAAAGTACCTCTGCCTCCCTTTTGACTACAAAGGGAACTCACCCACCCAGCCAGCTGCAGACATTTATACTGTGGACTTCTAAACTATGTGATGTGTATTCCCTCTTGATGACCACATCCTTGTTTCCGTCAGAAGTTTTCAGCAATGATAAGAGTTAATATCACAATGCAAATAATAAATTATAAAACTCCCCACCTGAAGCTTTAGGTTGTGGAAAAAATCTTTCCAGAAAAGTGGAAACTTGTTTGTAACGTCAGATGCAAAGATACAGGAAATGTTTTTGTGATTAAACATATTAATCAATGATAGAGCTTCCCATGAAGCAGTTTCTTGTTACAGTCTAAACAAAAATAAGCAAACTAGTCCAAACCCACAAATCTACTATAAATAAGAATGTTCCAAGTTTCTACTCCACATCCTTTTATCACCATAAGACTGTTATGCTGACATAGCAACTGGAGTGCAATAAAGAAATAAAAGAACAGAAACTGAAAGTACTGTAATGAAGACTGGCTCTATTTTTTTCTATTTATTTGAGAGGGAAGATTTTATTTAATTGGTAATAATTACCTTTAATTGTCAGATGTAATGAGCATTTTCTATTGCTGGTGTCCCTTGAGGCAATTAAATATAAACACTATTAGAATGAATCCTCTGTCTTTCAGGTGAAATCTTCTGTGAAAAAAATTGTTGCTTTGATAAGCGTACAGTGATTTTTGTGATTGAAAGCCCTTCAGATTTCTCAGGCCACCTCTCTGCTTTGCATCCTAAAAGAAAAAAAAAGTCTTAAATCAGGCAAAATGTTAAACGGAGAAACCAATGTACAGACTGTGTTCAGCTTTAAAACACATATTTTTTAAAAATAGAAATTATTTCCCTGCCCAAAATAAAAGGAAACATGAACAAACATTTTACATCATGTCTTTTCTTGGAAAAGTTCATTCCCATGCCCAAAAGACTACAAATAGTGGTGCTCATCTCACTACAGTGGAAATAGTTAAGCAATATGCAGAAGTAATATGTTCTTATTTATAGTAGTACTGAGATAGCAATCATTCCAGTAGTCCAGTAATATTCCAGGAGTACTTATTCCTGACAAACTTTTAACTCAAGTTTGAATTAAAGTCAGATGCAGCAGTGCTTTTTACTTTGTGCAGTTAAACATGCACTCAACTACTCCAGCTGAAGAAGTTGTGATTGGAGTTTCTTTTGTCTTTTGGGCTCCAGACCAGGCAGCATTATCTCAGCGATGGATTTGATACACTCTTCTGATGCTGCAATAGGACCTAATAAGGTTGTTCAGTTCTGTAGCAAGAAAACCTTGTAAGGGTCATCTATGTGCAATCAAAATAAACAAGGAGTGAGTTGTCATGCTGAAATTACCTTCCTTAGAGAGGATAAAAACATATGTTAAGAGATCGGTAGAACAACATCTTTTAGACACTACTACAATCTCCTTTGAAAAAGTTGTAGTGATGGAGCAGCTGAGAGATGTCTCAGAAAGGTAAAAATATCTTACAGATACAAGGAAGGTGAAATGTAAAACAAAGCAACAGAAAGAAGCAATTACAGAAACCACAGAGAAAACCACAAAAAAACCTTAATGTCTACCCAAAAGAATTTATTCTCAGTAAGTTTTTGACATCACATAAGGTATGCAAGAACCTGTTTGTACATAGAATAATAGCAATTACAGTAGATAATCCAAAGAGGAAAATTCTAGGACATCATTTTCTCTTACAGGAATTAAAGGATTATGCACCTTCACTTAGTGAGTGTTGTCAATGTTCCTGTGCAGCAGAATGGCACATCCTTAGCAAATATTATGGTTGCTGTTTCCCATTCTGAGCACTCATCTTTGCTGCATGGACTTCATTAATTAATAATGGATAGCCTAAAACCCACAGCAGTCTCTCTAACAGACAAGATGGTACAAGCAAGATATAAGGCAAAATATTCACATGGTAGAGGTGATAGGTCTGGTTCCATTTCTCTGAGGGCCGAGGCACACAAACCTGCATGCCCTGAGCCAATCCTCTGAGTGCAAACACTACTGTGGCATGCTCAAAAGCAGCCATACTATGGCACTATGCCTGAGCAAAGCTCTGTCAGGAGCAGAAAGAAAGAATATGAAGAATTTATGACAACATCAGGAGTCCTTCATCTGACCAAACTGTGTAAAAAAAGCATTAATGAAAGTAAGAATAGGGACAAATGTCTTTTACTAGATACATGCAAAGTGCTACTGGACCACTCCAAAATAAAGACGGAGATCTCTAACTGCACCTACTGTGTTTTATTCCCTTCAATTTAAATAAGAACCAAGAGCTTCTTACCAAAATGCTCGACCAGCCTGATGCACCGTTAGCAGCAGAAATAAATCACAGCAACATTCAGCATCTCATCAAGACCTCCGCCAACCCACAGAACTACCCTTCTATCCTTTCATTCCCTAGAAAGCTTCCACTCAGTTCCTGTCCACCCGATTTCCTCAGCCATTCTGGAGAGTCCCTGAGCAACAGTAATGGAGCTGTGGAGGACTGAAGGCATTGACAGAAACCTGGTACAGTCTGTTAAGGGTACTTGTGAACGCAGACACATGAAGCAGCACAGAGCTATGTGTTTTTTGGGCAGGTCAGATAAGGGAGCAATAATAGACTTTGCAGCTGTGTAAAGCAACTACTGTCTTGTACTTTGACTTTCTCTGAATAAAAGGAGGTCCTGCCCTTTACATATAATTTGCTGTTTCCCACTCAATGCCTTTCTCAAGAGCACCAGGCAAAAAACCACCAGATATATGAATCATAGATATCAGAGAAAGAGATTATTTCCCTTCTTGAGAGTCAGGGCAGAAAACACAGAACTATGAATCTTCTGCAGTTCTTCCTATCTGTGGCTGAGGTCTCTCACCACTGGCACAAAGTCCACAGAGCATTTGCTCTATGGTAGCAAATATGCAAGGCCACATCTCTGCCTCTGTGACTTTTACACAGCCAGTGGACGAGTGCCAGCCAACAGATCTCTCTGGAGTATTCTGGCTGCTCATGCAGCTTCACTCTCACCCCACTGACACAATCTCAGAAGGATCTATAAATAACCAAAAGAATTCACTCAGTGCTGAAATAAACACAAGGGGCCAGATTGTATTGGTGTTACTGAGACAAGGAATGTGTTTGGGCTGTTGGTGTTCATCTCACAACCAGATTGCAGCAACGTGCAGATGTCTGTAACACACTGACCTAGCACACCATGGAGAGAGAATCAGCCACTGTGTCATCTGTCCTTACACTTGGTAAACAACAAAACCATAGATGTATTCCTTAGTATTTCCTCTTAACACTGCCTTCTGACCCAGTTTCCCTGAAAATGAGAAGCAACATTTAATTGCCATAGCAACTTTCTCTTCTTACGCTTGGATTCATCTAGTCTGAAGACCATGCAGCTCAACCATCAGCTTGACCTTCAGTACTTTGGCCAGCAGTATACTCTGCCTCCCTAGCTGTTCTTGCATCATGGTTTTGATAAAGAGGATCCAGAGAAAGAATGGTTGACTTTCCTGCAAAGCATCCCTGGATAAAATTAAAAAAAATAAAAATTCCTTCACATTCCCTCTGTTCAAACAATGCCTTCAGCCACAGAGGGGGTGACATTGCTGAGAACAATGACATCTATTCAAATTTGTAGAGCAAGCATTTGATAGACATGCTGCCTTCTGCACAATAACTTCACTGAATGATCTGTTAGCTTATCACTTTGAAGTGTACAGTTTGAGAAAGTCAAGCACTTACCAGCAGTCCTAGACTCATTTATTAGCTTGAGAAATGTTTTCAGTTTCACACTGAAAAGAACCAAAAATGTGACAGCTCATTTTATTTGCTCAGCTTTTGCTGATTGACGGAAGTGAGAGTGAGCACTAATTCACCATGCAGTTATGAGGACACCAGCAGAGAGTGATGAATTTCTAAGAATCATCTTTCTTAGACCATGCTACATAATCTCACTCTTTGCTGTATTCACAGTTGACATCCTACAACACTTAATCCTATGGAAGATGTCACCTAACATGGATTCATTGTGCACATTTGTCAGAGATCTGTGCACGAGGTACTTGTCTTAGGTCTGGAGCTGATGTTGATGCCACCAGAAATTATTTTATTAAGTAAATCACTCATTCAGATATGAATATTGGCTATGGAATATTTCCAGCTAGACAGGACAGCTCACAAAAAAAACCTAGAGTAAACAAGATAATATTGTATTAGAAAAATGTTTCCAAGTTACCCAGAAGCTACTACCTTATCTTAAGTAGGGAAAAGAGGGAATGACACCAAATAACAGACCTTAGCTGATCCTGACCTGGGAAGGAAAATGGTTTTCTGATAACACACTGTGCCAAAAACAGCACATGCACATAGACTGTAGTCCTCACTTCAGCTACAAAGAGAGTTATAATGTTTAACAAAATATAAATGATGGAATTCAATAGCATTGCCAGATCACACTTATTCTGTTTTTTAAACTTGAAATAGTTTGCAGCGTTTGCTAACTCTTGAACTTCATGGAGTCTGCTTTTTTAATAGAGCTGTAGTTCAATTCCTTACAAGACCTCAATGCTGTTTTTTAAAAAAAGCCGTGACTGCCAACACCATAGAAGTATTCATACTGAAAGGGAGAAATTATGCCTGTTAAGATCATCCGGAGTACTTAAAAAGATTTACAAACATAAAAAATGAGTTTACAAACTGTACACAAAATGTTGCTGTTGGATTTGCAGAGATTCCAAACCAATTTCCATTATGTGAACACAACAGCTTAAGAAGAATACAAAGATAGGAAGATATATCCTGTCCTGCAGTCCTTAGAGCATTTCTTAAGCTTTTCTTCAAAAATCTCATTCCTTATCAGCTATGGAATATTAATTTATAGTATTTTAGAACACACAATCAAAAACAGTCATGACTATATTGTCACACAGATACTGTTTGCAATGCACCATTTAACAAAATCCCATATTCAATATGAGGTGATAGTTTGAGTCGATCTTAATATTTCTTCTATTTGGCGTGGAAAAAGACAGGAATATCTTTATTTTAACTACAGCAGTGGAGCAAACATTCTTATTTTGTGATGAAAATACAGGTGTACCAGTGATCTCAGATGATTAGGGCTATGCAAAGACATCCTCAAGTCAGCAAGTGGAAGTGAAAATTTAGAAATGCCTTGTATAGTTTCATGCAATGACACAGATTTTCAAAGGTTTGATGTTTTTTCGCCACTCAGAACAGGCCAATTGTCAATTTACCATGTACTGTTTGTGATCATTTCAAAGTACTCTGATTATTCCATATTATTGGTTAAATGAGAATTACATGTGGACTAGGCAACTTCCGCCTGTCTAGTATTAGTTCAGTAATGAAAGTGCATTACTGAGCCAGGTAGAAATCCATTGATGTTCATTGACAAATTTTCATTGATAACAAGAGGTCTGCAGTTAAAAATATTTTATTGAAGAGAAAAATAAGTTCTATTGTGGACCAACCAAAAGTTTTTGCCACAGTGCAACAAGAGCTAAACATCACCGTAACACAAGGAGGTGCTTACTAGAACGAACATAGAACTTTAAAGACTTGGATAAGTCTTTAAAACATTACATGAATTGCTGCTAAATACATGGAAAAGGAATTACTTTAGGTAGCTACACAGATCATTAAAATCTAATCTGCTATCATAACTGTACTAAAAGAATAAGAAAGTGACAGTTTTGAACAGTGTCAATGCTATTTTTCTTGAGCACATTACAAAGAGCTTTCAGCATACTTGCAGATGTGCAAGTAATCATTACCTACACAGAAAAAGTCAAGAACTATCTAAACTACAGGGGTTTATACAATCCAAAGATTTTGTTAACTATTCCATGGCTGATGATGTCACTAGGGAGCATCTTACCAAGTGAGTCAGTTAAGCAGGAAATCAAGAATGTTTCAACTTAAACAATCCTTCATCAAGGGCTGCCCTGCTCAGAAGTTCTGTTTAATGAACTTGTAAACTGCACTATAAAGTTAAAGGAAAATCTGACTGCTCACTTTCCATGTTTATACCTTCTTTAGGAAACATCTGCTCACCATTCTGCTGCTTCTGCTTCCCCTCCCCCATACACTTTATTTTCCCTGCTACTATTATTTCTTACATTCAGGCATTTCTTGTTTCAGGGGTTGAAGGTTTAGGCAATCTTTTAGTCTTTCAAACCTGGCATTTCTGGGTTTCACTGAGGTCACCTAAGCAATGAAGGAACTAACAACTGTTTGTTGGATTGTAACTGGCAAAATTATTTTTTTCCCCAGGGGGTAGAGTTGTGACCTGATTACATGGTGGGACCAGAAGGGAGTTCTTTTTGAAGGTTTTACCCTTCTTGCAGCTGTGCCAGCACATGTACACAATCCTGAGCTATTAGCCTGATGGAAAATGCAGTTTGAAAGCTCCATGCAAGTCTGACTGCTACAAAGCTGACATTTTATTAACAAGTGTTATATTTGCGAGTTGTGCAGCCCCAACTTTACTCTGGAATTTGAAAGGTCACTGCAGACACCAAATAAGGCTTCAAACCTTTAAGACCTGCTGTGAAGGACAGCTGGCAGGGCATGCAGAATTCTGCCACAGGGTGATAAAAGAATGAAGGGAATATTTTAGTAGAGAGCTGTCACTAATTAACACAAAATTGATTTACTTGAAAGATAAATATATTTGGAGATGGTAAATGCCCCAGAAAGAATATTTGGCCATCAATTGTGCAAGCACTTGCTAAGTTGGAAACACACAAGTCCTGTCTTGGAAAGCATCAGAAGCACCAAGGCTGAGGATCTCCAGACCTGGAGACATTACATTGTGGAATTGGATGGTTATTTCACACCAGCTGCAGAAAATCTGCTGCTTACAGCGGAACAACCCCTGATTTATACCTTCAAAAATGAGAGACGAGCGGCACTTTCTGAGCATCATGCCCAACACTTGCACTTTTCTGCACCAATCTCCAGGTGCTGTAGAACACCAACACTTTGAAACAGCAATGCCAGCCGCTTTAATCCAGTGGATTACAAATATGAGGTACTAGAAAAAGCATTTATCCTACATTTGGATCCATGTACAAGACATGACAGCACTGACAGTACAGCCTTGCACTTTCAGCAGGTCCAGGGGTGTGCAGGATCTGAAAGCAGAGGTATAAAAATAAAGTTCCTGCTGACTTTTTTTCTCATTCAAGTATATTTTTTTCTTGGTTCTTTGCTCAGAGAAAGTTTTAATATATCTGGTATTCTGATTTCTGTGGCTTTTTTTTTTTTTTTGGAGTGTAAAATAGAGCAGGGCTGAAGTTTTTTCTGCTAATGCAGAATTGTCTCACAAGGTTCTTACCCAGTAAAACGGCACATGGCAAAAGGCTGCTGAAAAACTGAAGGCCATGGGAAATCCTGCATAGATATTCTGCCTGGGACCCAGGAGGAGCACACAAATATGAATAATTAATCATTATAATTTGAAGGTGCTTTTTTGAGGATTACCTTTACGACGGACCACAGGGCATTCCTCTTGAAAGAAGATCAAGACAGCCAACATTGAGTCAAAAATGTCTCATGATGAATTAAATGTATTTAAATTCTGTTGTAACACAGAGAGAACTTATTGTGCATTTCTTCATGGAAGATGACATCCCATGCCAGCAAATCTTAAACTGTCTTTCCTGTGTGAGGCCACCGAGAAGGTCACGTGTGGCCTCTGTGTTGAATCATATTCTCCTAAATAACTCCAACACAACGCTTTAATAGGCACCAGCAGAATGCAGTGGCCACACCTCAACTGAATATTCCTTCGAGAACATCCATCCCAGGATATTGATGTGCAGCACCAAACCTGCTCAGTAAAGCATCAAATTGCTGGGCAAGGGGGCCAGGCAGTAGGAGGCTGTCTGCCAGCCACATCATTCACACTTGCAAATCACCACAGCTTTGCAGGAGATGGCAGACGATCGTTTTAAACTGTCCTGATGTGCTGCCCAGCCAGTCTTCAGAGCTGCTGGAAAGTACATACACAGGTCCTCCAGGAAGGCATCTGAGACAGGGAAAGAGACACGGTGCTTATCAAGGTGCTGACTGAATGGATTCCACTGTGTTAACCGAGAATCCATCTGCTTTTGCCAGATGTTAAATAATTAACCTCATCTCAGCCTGGCATAATGTATTCTTAATAAATACCTTTTTTTTTTTTCCTGAAGACTCTTGTGTAAGTTAACACAATTAACTCAGTTCCAAGAAATAGACGTGAGCTATTCCACATGGCATCATGCCTTGCTCCTATGGGAGGATGTATATGAACACTGTGCATTCACAAGTTCACCTCTCACACTGAGCTTATCTTGGCAATTTTTGTGTCACTGGGTTCAAGTGAAATCCATTTAGTCCAAAACCACTGCAAAGCGAGGTGAGTCTAACACACAGTAGCAGCACTTCAGATCTTGTACAACTCCAGGACTGCTCATTCTACAGTATAATTTAGTGAAGCTTTTGGATGCTTAGATGTCATCCAACAGAGAAAGTCCACTGGAGTGTTGTAGAACTCTGGAGCTGCCCCTCCACTGGAAGCCATGGGAAAGAGAATGTCAAAAATTTCTATGTCATCTTAAAACACACTGGAACAAAGAAATTCACCAGTAACAAAATCTAGACAATGTATCAACGTTTCAGGTCCCTGGAATAACACAGAGGCAACGTGAATGGAAACACGAGATTGACCTTTTGTCTGCTTTCCCCTTACAAATCTTAAATTCAAAACACATTCTATACAGTGTAATAGAACCTCAGAAGGACTAATGTATAGCCTATAGGACCGAAAAGGGGAGCAAAGAAGTGGGCAGAGTCAGAATGATTTTCTTTGTAATTGCCTACTGCAGTTGGAATGAAACATTCTACTTAAATTACACTTTATTCTGTGGGAGTTTTTTTAGTTTCAAAAGTGCAGAGAAACTGCCAAAATGAAACATTCAGACTCCACTCAGTGTTAAATGACTGAAGATGATGTGCTTCCGTGTAGTACAGTATCTCATTAAATCAGGGTCTAATCAAGCCATAAATGAAACATGTCAAGGCACTGGCTGGCCAAACTGTCTCATTAGTGTCCAACCTCCACTTGCAGAACAACCCCATAAAGACTGACTTTCAAAGTGGCAATACTTTTGTTTCATGAGGAATATGGAGGTGAACAGTGTGTAGTTATGGCAGAGGGTTACTTCAGTGTGCTCAGGAAGGGTTTGAAGCTTAATTCAGCACAATGCACTGCTACTTCAGAGCACTTTCAACTCAGATTAATTTAAGATAAATTGAAAATACCAACAAATCTACATCTGAACCAAATGGTAGGACCCATCTTACCTATTGATCTGTGTTCTGCAGAACCAGTGCTTGATCCCAGGAGCCACCAACCTCTGACTCTGAACCTACAAATGTGATGTCAGCTCTGCTGCTTTGAGGACAATAATCTGCCACGTATTTGACAGTACATTTGG
Source organism: Orthonyx spaldingii (assembly GCA_013397795.1). NCBI lineage: Eukaryota > Metazoa > Chordata > Aves > Passeriformes > Orthonychidae > Orthonyx > Orthonyx spaldingii. The sequence goes on from VZTJ01006682.1 coordinate 2,282,924, forward strand.
AACCACCACGGTGAAGCAATTGAACATAGTAAATCCATTTGTAACAACTCCACAGTTCTTCACAGCTTCCTTTTAATTTTTTTGAAACATGTTCTTTTACCCCTTAGCAGTGCCAAAGCTAGAGGATGATACACGAAGAACACAAAAATCTTTCCAGTGTGCCTCTTTTTCAAGGGTGAGAAAAAAGATATGGACAAATTTGGCATGACTGAGAATAAATATAAACTCATTCCATATTTCTTAGTAAAAAGCACCTTGATAGAAATCTTGCACCTTCCATCTCTTGGATACTGTTTCTGAATGACAGAACTGCCACTAAGATTTTTTACAAAAATTGAATCAGAAGATGAAAGACAATTCTGATACAGAGAGCAGCAAAAATCTGACATCCAGCATCTTGGAAAAGACGGCAGGGTTGACAAATAAAGCCAAAAAATTCTTATAAATATGATCATGAGAGCTTTAAATGTTCAGATAAGTAGGCATGTCATCAATCTTTAGCATCTCCTCCAGAAACCCACAAAGAGTACTATAATAAATGCTGACAATAAATTATATTAATGAAAGGAAAAAGTGTAAGACTCTCACTGAGCATTTTGGAGAGCTGCAGGACTGAAATGACCCTTTTGCAACGTTGGAAAGTTTTATAAAAAGAAGTGTATAAGTCTCATAAGCAGAGAGCTTAACTCCCAGCATTACACAAGTCAGTGGGAGTTCTGCCACTGACTTAACAGATCATATTTTTCTAAGTGGCTGGAAGGGAGGAAAGCATGTAACATAGCTTGCATTTGGAAGAAATGAAAGGAGTGTTGAATTTGCTGGAAGTTGTCCTGGAAGAGTAGGGTTGCAAACATGAAGCATATGTGTAATTTGAAGCAAAGTGGCTCCTCACATGCATAAAGCTAAGCCCAGCACCAAGTGTTCATGGAATTGGGATATTGAATGTTCTTAAAGAGAGGTCATATGTGTATGTCTGCTTGGAGGACATCCCATAACCACATCTGTCACTTCCTAGATTTCATTAAGAGATAGTTATTACATTCATCCTGGTATCAATAATAAACTATAACAGAATCATTTTTCTTTTCAACTTTTTGGGCTCTTTCTCTTCATTAAACTTCTCTGCTTCCCTGTGGAAACTAGAATCTTTACACTGAGAATGAGGATTCAATAACCATTATGGTAAGTTAATTTAATGTACAGAAATTCTTCTTGCATCATGATCTGTGACAAAAAAATTGTAAAATTTTTCTATCACTTAACTCTTTGATTTACTGCTACCACTACCTTGTCAAAGTACTTGATTTTATTTTTAAACGTGTTGAAGTTACTTCCCTCAAAATTACAAAACTTCAAAACAAATATTCCTAGAGTACAACCAATTTCACTCTTTCTGTAGCACCTTTTCAAGACAGATCACATTAAAAAAAATTAAAAGAGGATGAAGTGTACCAGTGGAAATTGTCCTGGGCTAGTTCTAAAAATGGAAACAATCACAAAAAATAACAGATGACTAAAAAATGAAAACCAGGTAATATATAATACTTTTCTATTTCCAGAGCCAGTTTATGGTTTAAAAAAAAACCAAAAAAAACCAAAAAAAACCAAAAAAAACCAAAAAAAACCAAAAAAAACCAAAAAAAACCAAAAAAAACCAAAAAAAACCAAAAAAAACCAAAAAAAAAAAAAAAAACCAAAAAACCACCAAAAAAACCCACAAGTGACAAAGTCTCCTGAACTTCCAAGAGCAATTATCTGAATATAAGCCAATATTAATCTTGCACTTCAGGCTTGGGAAATGGGAGAAGTCAATCAAACCAAAGTAATGCTGTTGCAGTCACTGAAGTATGTGTCTGACTCTAAGAACTGGGTTCAGTGTGTGTTTCAGGTCCATGGGCTTAGCTGCATGCCTGGGACCTAAATTTCAGCAAGCACTGCCCATATGCCTGTCATAAATATTTCTTTGGTTCTGCTACTATGAATCAGAACAGCTGCAGGTTTTCAGAATTGCATGGGAGATGTGGTGAACACACACACAGAAAAGCATGTGCTTCCCCCCACTTAAGGAAACAAAAATACCTTTATAAATGTCCAGTGCTGTATCAGCAGCAATACGTGCCAGCCAACACTATTGCTTTTTTATCACAGCTGCACTTTTATCATGTTTGAACACCGCCTCTCCCCACCACAGCACTTCTCCTGCTGTTTACCCCTTTGCCCTATCTTCGCATTCTCTCCGGGTAAGTATAATAAATGTGTAATGCGAGTGGTATTTCAGCCAGCGAAACCAGCAATCACTCCCTGGTGCTGGCATTTCACCTTTGACTCAGCGCCCTGGAATCCTGCCAGATCCCAAGCTCCGGCGTTCTCAGGCTGCCGCCCCCGGCTGCAGCCGAGCAGGGGACAGGTATCAGCCGTGTCCCCAGTGACATCACCGGTGACGCCGAGCACGCTGCTGGCTATTACTAAATGTTATTATTTTCAGGGATGCTACAAATTGGACTACAATCCTGTTAGGTAACAGTGAGAGTCCTCACCGCGTTTTCTAACTTTTGCAAAAAGGGCTAAATCTTCCCTTTCTCCCATCTCCTCCCTCCCCCTGCCAAATCCTGTCACTGACCAAGTGACATGGGGAGCCAGCATGTGACAATTGACATCTTATTCGGATGGTCTGAAGAGGGTCTTTATGCAAAGGAAAAAATCTACAAAGTAAAACATTCTGCAAGATTGTTTCAGACATTCAGTTTATCTCTGTTTCACTGGAATGCTGTTTGCAGAAAAGGCTGAATCTACAAAACTCCTCCAAGTGCTAGCCTTGTTAACTCCCGTGATTTTATCAGGAGTCTTGTGATACTTGTTGTGCTGCTAAAGCCTCACTACAGCATGGAAAATATTAGAGAATCCAGTATTCCATGATTAAACACGCCAAAGTCAGGCTTCACTGCTGGGAAGAAAAGTCACAATACATAGACCCTACAGCTTAAAAGCTAAATTCATCAATTTGTGTGGGAGAAGTTTGAGACAACTTAGAGATTTATGCCTGCTACTGGCATTTTAGCACATACCCTGGGTTCATGCCTCTAGTATACGTGATGGTCCTGTTAGAAAGGTGTGAGACAGCAGCAGAATCCAGATTCAGATATATTTAAAATTTAAGATGTCCCTAAAGCTGGGTTGGGCCCCAGTCACAAGTGCTGTAAAGCTGTCTGTCATCAGAACAAGGACAAAGCCCAGTCCAGCTCACAGGCACGAAAAAGCTCAGCAATCGCTCACTTCCCCATGTGATAGGCAAGATGGGAGAAGGAAACACAGTCATGGCGTTGTATCACTCACCCCCTTATCCGGGGAGGAGGAGGACTGGCAACGTGCCAGGACCTTTCACTCTATTCGTTTTTGTGCTGTGCATGCAGAAAAGAAAAAGTAGGAATCCGGCCCCTCAGGTTTTGATTGCTAATAAGTTATCCATAGTGCCTAGTGAAAGGCATGCCTTAAAAGACATCCACACTGGCACCTACTATTTTGTTTTGCAAAGGACTTCATCCTGTCTCCCCCTCCCACTCTTCCCCACTCACACTCACACTTCTGGGATTTTTCTGCTCCTATCGTTGTTTTCATTAATGATACAAGAATGGATTCAGCCTAATTTTCAACACAATTGTTAAACAGTGCAGACACAGACTTATTTTCCTAAAAGTCTTTCACTGGCATTCTAGTTAAAAAAAAAAACAACAAAAAACAACCAAACCAAAAAAACAAAACAGTAAAGAAATGTTGAGAGAGAGAGAAACACCTATATCCCACAGCAGGGAGAGGTTTTCAGTCCTTGGAGGCCCCTAGAGAACTTTGAACACATTTACTAATATCAAAGCAGGGCAATAGCTTTTCGATGACATCATCTTCCCACTCCCTGTAACTGAGAACTCACCGTTCCCTGAACTAGATAGTCAAGAGCTTTGAGTGCCAAAGGTCTTACACCATAGTTTCACCTACAACTATTAGGATTTTTCAGGCGATCAGTGGCTGACCTGCTGCACCTGAAATAATCTGCTGGTGGCAAAGTTTTTTGCTGTCTATACATCAACTAAAGAATTCCCCATGTCAACTGCAAGGTTTATTTTAAGACAGCCCTAGGAGGCTTGAATCCAGTATTAGGATGATATGTGTTCTTAAAAAAAAATATGAGATTCTTAATATCCAAACTTAGGGCTCCATTATACTCACAGATGTATTCTGGCAATGAGCCAGTGCATGGACAGGGAGAGCTGCCCACAGCAGAATGAATGTCCAAGGTATGAGGCAGCAAACCCTCGTGAAAAATGAACCTTTGGGTCACAGTGATACTCTGATACATTACACTGCAAACAAAGACAGTCTCAGGCAAATACAATTCCCTTCCACTGATACAGTCTGGAACACTGTAAGTGCAGTTTAGAGCCAACATTTGTTCTGTTTTAGGGAAAAAAGAAACGTATACAAACTGTTCTTTTCCATCCTGAAACAATGGAAGAACACATGCTAGCTCCTTTGCAGTGGTGAAATTCTGACAGTGATCTGAACAGCTGCTTAGCCACCAACCACAGCATTTACAACTGGTTAATTACAGACATCCAAATCCTTGCAACACATTTTGCATTCATGGCCCAAACAGTATAATCAGTTACTTTATCCAGGACTGCACAATAACATCTCTGTTTATCAGAGAATAGAGCATAGTGACTTATCCCAGATTCATCATAGTCAACTAAAACATATCAACTTACATTTTCTGTTTTCTTTTTTAAATGAAAGAGAAAGGAAAAGAAAAGAAAGAAAAAAAAAAAAGAGTGGATTTTTTTTTCTTTTGTAAAAATATGAAAGAAAGAAAATTGCAGATTAAGCTTGGCTAGCTATTAACAGATCCTTGTTCTGTGCCATGTTTATTACAATTTGACTGTAAAAATGGTGGGATGAAAAGGATGTTCATTGACACATTTCCCATGAGTGTGATGACCTTCCTCTTGTGAGTAGCACTTCACAAGTACGTTCATTCAGTTGGAGTCCTCTGGATTTGGCTGAAGATCTCTGGCACAACAGACACAGGCCATGTAGAACTATCCATCACATGGCTCTCAGGAAGAACCAGCATAAATGATTCTGCAGGACAAATGTGAAATACAGTAAACACAGTAAAACAAAACCAGAATCTGGGGAGACTATTTTGTCTGCTTGAAAGGACCAGAGTTTTCTTCGTGTCTAGTTCTGCCCTCCATAAATGTCAAATCAATTTAAATTTTATAACTTCTCTTTCCCGAAGGGGGGAAACTGAGGCATAAAAAAGTGCAGGTTTTCCATTGGCCCTTAAGTTTAGGGGCCTGACATGAGGCTTGATTTTTAGGACAGAAAACCAGGATGAAAGTCCCAAAGAATGTGTAAGATAACATGCACTCCCCCATCTCTTATTAACAGGCTCAGAAAAGTCATTTGTGTTGCACAGAATGAGTCAGTCGCTGTGATTCACATACAGATCCGACAGATCATCCGGAATTCAGCCTGCCAGACACTGCTCCCAAATAATGTTTGAAACGGGGCATGGAGGGGGTAGTAATAGTACTAAAGCTAAACACTGGATTGAGCTGTTATTTTCTATCTGCTTTAACGGCAGAAAGGGCTTTTGCCAACTGATTTTGCTCAGGAAATGAGTTCCAAGCTGTGATGTAAAAGCCCTAATGAATTCCTGCTCTGCTGACTCAGCGGTGCAGCAGGAGCAGACCCCCACTGCCTGCAAACCAGGCGAGTGCCCGTCCTGCTCCAACGTGATCGAAACCACTGTGTGCTTAATGTTTTTAAAGATAACTGAAACGCGTCTTTAAAACCCACCACAGTCTAGAAAGCACGAGAGGTTATCTGTTAGGTGACAAGTGGAATGAACTTGCAGGTACTTTTCAAATCTCATTCCTGTAAATAGGAAACAGCTGACTGTGATCCTGCAAATTCCAGTTGAGAAAGCTCTGATGATATTAATGCATTATGTTGTGTCTAGAATCCCTTGGTAGAATTACAACATTACTGTACACAGCTGGGTGAATATTATTATGTTGCACAAAGAAGTAAGAGATTATACTATCAGGAGTAAATGTAACCAAGATCCAACACTAACGCACTTGAATACAAAGCTGGTGCCTCCAAATTTAGTACAGTGTGTTTTTCAACGGTAACTTTCTAACAACATGGACAAATAAAGCCATGCACACACTGGCAAGCTCCACTGTGTGGCTAGAGAAGTTTGCTGATGACAGTCTTGTTATTGTAACAGGAAGTGACTCAGCCTTGGCAACAGGAGATCAGATATTTTATTCAGAAGCATTAGGTCATTTTTTTCCCCCTAACCAACCAACAGTTTCACAAGGCAACTGGTTTTGTTTGAAAATAAATATCTATTTTGAAAGTGATTTGCTGAGGAAGTGTAGTTAAACATTTATAGTTAGGACTAACCACTCAGTCTAATGCAAGGCATCTGGAAACCTCTTGTCTTTTTAACTCTCAAAAATTTGCTGCCTGTACAAAATTCAACCCCCCCAGGCAAGAATTCTCCCACATGGGTGAGTAAAGTATAACCAGCCACATTATCATCATGAGAATGAGGATGAGTGAGGAGATTTGTGTCTGGACCAGTAACTTTCCATGACAATTAACATGACTGATGTCACTGTTACAGTTAAAGTAAAACTACTTCACACAGGCATTACAGCTGAAGCAAATATGTGCCTTGCTGTAACGGCCTATTACATGATCTTTCATCAAGTACTTATAAATGGCACATGATGTTATGCTGTTTCTCCTAAAATCAGCGTAAAAGAAAAATTCTCTTAATACCTGGCATCCAGCCTAGCCCAGAACAGTTTCTTTCCTTCTGCACTGTTACTTGTAGAGTGTATCTTTTGCTTTACGTATAAGTTCACACAACTTGTGGAAAGAGAAAAAATAGTTTTCTTTTAAATGCTACACTGCTGTTACTCATTTTTTACTCAAGTACTTTTAAACACAGTTCACAATAGCATAAAGGTTGCACAGAAAGAAACTAACTGTGCAAGCCAAATTCAAATTCTCCCTCTAACGATAGAGAGTAAACATGCCACCAGCTGCAGCACTCCTGGAACAGGATTTCATCATCTTCTGAATATTTTCCTGGTCTGTTGTCAGTTTTGTATTTTTAAAACGCCAAGGAAGTGTCATAGTCCACATTACAATGACTCAAATGTGCCATACAAACATATAAATAACATGTAAGTACTAATGCCAGCTTTTTATCTTGGGCAGAGAGCAGCCAAAAAAATAGTTCATGGGGTAACTTAAAATCTCTATAGCAACACTGTTTATCTATTGCCTCCACACTGTGCCCAGAGCCTAATTTTAGGTATTAAAAATAAAACTCTGGACAATTTCCCACAACAGGCACTGCAAGAACACAGTGAGGCCTCAAGCATTCTTCTCGGACATCAAAACGCACGACTTTTTTAAATGTATAAAAAATTAAACTTATTTGAAAAGCCATTGCAGTGAATATGAATTTACAATTCAGCATAAAATGAAATACATCCTGAAAAGCCTCAGCACCCTACATCATTTTGCTGTTATCTTCCTTGTGACACAAGCAGCATTTTATAATTTCAGCCCATGAAAACAGAAGATTTCATAATTTTGCTGTTAAAGCAAGATGGTTTTCTGTGCTCTGTCAAATAGCATTTTTATCTTCTAGCAGGAAAAAATAGCTACCTTCTGCTAGGATCTGCCAAAAACTACTAAACCACAGGGTGTGCTTCTGTGACTTCAAATTGCAGAAGCTTAAGTAATGCCAGTGCTATACCTATTAAATATACTGACAATCAGACCCTAACATTTTCAAAGTACTGTGGCACATTATTTAAGAAAGGTATTTCAATCAAACTCTTCCAGGGTTTAACTGCTATCACGGTTTAGCTTTCAGTCAGCTGTCCCACCGAGCACTGTTATGAATTAGGTGATTTCAACATCCTGAAGTGCTGGACAAAGCCTCGCTATCTATTCATAACTTAAAACTAAATTTGAGAAACCATGTTTCTTTTTCCAACTGTGTAACTATAGAACACAGTATGAAAATAATTTCAGTTCTACTGCAAAATTCTTCCTATCCCATATCTAGTCTCACAGTACACTGCTTCAAGTGTCTGAAAAAACCTAACAACTGAGAACTGCAATTTTATATCTGAATACTGACTCACACACAGATGTGTAATTTTTTTGTATATCTCATATTTGCTGAGACAGACTTGAAACATAAACCCTTGGTGCTTTAACACTTGAAGGATAATAAAAGGAACTTATTTATTATCTACATTTCATTACTTTAAAGCCAATGTTGTACTTTTCTGGGACCTCACATTTAATATATGAATGCTTGGAGTCAGCTTTCTCTGCGCTATATTCAACAGGCACGAATATATTGCCATCTTCCATTGGCACCGTGTCAGTTTTATGATTACAAATCCTCCATTCGCATGTGTTCTCAAAAGTACTCATGTTTTAATGGGCCTCCATCATACGTGAAGCCTTAATCTAGGAACTGACAAGTTGCAACCCTGATGTGATATTTCTCACTGAAATAGAGCCTCCAGAGCTCTGATTTAGCACACTCAGCCAGGAGCAGCAGTTGACAGGAACAGATAAACCGTAACATGCTTGTTACTGTGTGCACCTCCTAGCCTCATGTCAGGCCAGGCTGACCCAAGAGCTGGGGGTGGAGAAGGCATTTTGAGTTTTTCAGATTAGTGGGCTTTTTTTATTTCTTCTATTTCTTTTTATTTTTTCTTTTTTTTAAATCTTTTTTCTGGGCCAGGATATTATTTTAACTTGTTGTAAGACACAGTACCCACTAGCAATATTCATGATTTGCAAACCTAGGAAGATAATACAGGTTGCATTTTCATAAGGACAAAATATTTTTCAGTTGTATACATTTGGGATGCTGCTGTAATGCATTTTAATGGCCTCGAGTTCTAAAATGGTAAGATTCTGAAAACTCATTCTGGGCATGCAGAATGAATTCTCTATAAAATACACAAGATTTTGGTGGAATACAAATATCACACATGCACAGAGAGACCTATTAAATCATATTCTGGTATTTTTTTTTCTTCAATATGTACTGCATCATATAAAATAAGGGAAATAAAGAAACTGCTCAGAAATTTTGTAGAACTGAAAAAGGAAATGGGCTGCCTAGGAGACAAGTTCTCCTTGAAACTAAAGACACAGAAACTCTAATCAGAAAAAGGATTTCAGAAAGTGGTCTTCATTTGCCTAGCTCATTCTAAAAGTGATCCTAACAGGGCTGCAGAAGTAATAGAGAGAAAAAACTCTTATGAATCCCAAGAATTAATAGAGAAAATGTATTATATTGCAGTTATATATCACCTAATGTAGGAAAAGTATGCTCTTGCTAATATTCTCCACTTCCCTACAGATCTCACTGTATAATAGTGGTGGGCGCTGTCCCTCAGAGGCCGGTACTGGAACCAGAGGTGTTTAACATCTCTGTTGGGGACATGGACAGTGGGGTCAGCGCACCCTCAGCAGGTTTGACACCGAGCTGTGTGGTGTGGACATGCTGGGGGGAAGGGATGCCATCCAGAGGGACCTGGCCAGGCTCAAAAGCTGGGCCCATGGGAACCTCCTGAAGTTCAACATGATCCTGTGTAAGGTGCTGCAGGTGGGTCTGGGCAGTCCCAGGGACAAGGACAAGCTGAGGGATGAATGGCTTGAGAGCAGCCCAGAGAAGGACGTGGGGGTGTTGTTGGTTGAGAAGCTCAACATGACCCAGCAATGTGCACTAGCAAAAACAGTCCAAAGCAGGATACAGGAATACTAACAGAGAGCTGGGATGCAGCTATGCTGGACTGCTGAATCTGAAAGCTCAGAGACATTCTTCGCCCTTCCCAGCCTGCATGCAGAGTTCATGAGATTTATTGACAAAATACAGCTCAGGATACTGAGCTGACTTTTAAAGACATCAAATCATCGCTTTCCTCAGTTCTTAATGTGATTGCGAACTGAGCTTGTGCATGCCTGGAAAAGAATTGTGTTCAATATTGTCTTACCAGTGAGCCACAAGTCCAGCACCTACCAGAACCTCTGGATGTCAGTTGCAAACACAAATCTCTTGCCAGTACAAATAGGATTTCAACTATTAATTCTTGTCCTCAACAAAAAAATAAAAATCATATGCTTGCAGTTTTGTCATGAATTCTAAACTCACCACTGCAGATTATAAACATTTACTCAATACTATAAAATTGTACCATTTATGCAACAGGCTTTTCTGCTCCAATTCCTCTTCTGAGCTATTTCTTGTGCTGCAGTTTAAACATATTTCCTGTTAGCCACAAAATGGGGAAAGAGCAATCACTGTACACAGTTCTTAACAACAGTAAAGTGTTTCCATCTCTGAAGAGTGAGAGCCTGCAGAGCAGGCATTATAAGCGTCATAAACACACTTTTGGAATAAGTTCAATAAATTCAATGCACTTCTTGTTAAAATTATTGCAATAGAGATATTCTACTAACAGAAGTGAAGGCAGACAACCTCTCTGCCTCTTTATGAAAGTATTTGCAGCTTTGATTTGAGAAATATGACATATTATAGACCAAAGAGGAAAGCAAACCTTATTTGAAAGATTGAAGCAAAAAAAAAAAAAGAATGAGGAAAGTTAAAAAAACAACCAAACGAGCCTTTAAAAATATTTGGAGGTTCCCAGAAAGACATTTCCTGAGTTCTATATGACTATCTGGTTCTATATGACTACCTGAATCTCACGAACAATAAGGATAGGACTCATGGCTCTAAGAGTAAAGTTATACGGGAAATATGACATCCAAGGACACGTGGCAGGTACAGGCAAAATGCCAGTGATGATGGAGAACAGTCACCCTGATGACAACAACAGCCTTGTTGAAGAGAAAATGCCAGACAATGGAATATCCACTCCCATGAGAGAGTCTGAAAGACTAAGGTGTGTTGGAGGTGAGTAAGTGCCAGCTCAGATCTGCCTCCAGCTCTGCTATCTCCAACTCATGCAAGGATAACCTCGGCTGTCTTTTAAACAATGGCACTGTAAACTACATTAAACTTCCCTTCTTTCCTGTTGTGTGCTGTGCAGCTGCTGGGCAATCACCGCTGGTCCTTGCTTTTTGATAGAGCTTGAAAGTGAGAACTGAGATAACAACTCTAGTTGAGTGGCTATTTCAAAAGGCAAAAAGCCTATTTAAAGGCTGAAATATGTCTGCTATGTATCTTAAAAACTGACTGCATGTTTATTTGTTTCAAATATTGCTTAGTGACTAAAGAACTTGTGGTGCCATCAGAATATTAGTTCCTATGCTATAGAAACATAATATTTTGCTCCTGAGAAGCTAAACATATCTTAATATTAAAAGAGTCCCATAGAAGAGGATTTTCATGATGACACAAGGGTGACACAAGAATCACAAGAGTCCCATAAGGGTAAATATTTTTGCTGCTCAGAGCTGCAACTTGTGAGATGAGTGGAAGGCACATACCCACATATAGAGCCTAAACCGGTAAAACAGACACCCATCAATAAAATAACACTGAAGGAACACACAGAAATTAAATTCATGGACATCAGATCTACAAAAAGATTTTTTTTAAGGCACAGATGCAGTATCCAACTTCACTAGTCCAGCAGTTCTGAATGCTAAGGGAGTACTAAGGGTAAGGACTGCAGAAAGCACATAGACTCACAAACTCTCTCTCTCTCTCTCAAAATATTGCCACTGAGCTCTTGTCCTTGTTATTTTAAAGGGAGAATGTGAATCTAGTCCTTCACTACCACAAGTTCTGAAGTTGAATTTCTGGCATTTCTGCATAAATTTTATCATGGTTGAAGAGAAAATACTGAAACTGATACACCACTCAATCCAGTAGGGCTGCCTTCTTTTTCTGCTAATAATGAGATTTTTCATTCCACTACCCCTATTACTTCCCATTCTAAACAAAATATATAAAACATCCTAGTTTCCAGTCTAGACCTTTGCATAACTTCTTTCTATGCAACTCTTCTTTTGCCTCTCATGTTTATTAATGTTCTTCCTCTCTGATAATTCTTCCTCTTCATTCAGAGAACAAAATCTCTCTTTGCCTAAATGAGCATAATTTTGTATTTTCTCTCTCTCTCAGCAAAAGTTCTCTAGGCCACATCATCCTTCTCTGCTACTTGTTCATGCAGTGTATTTCCTGTTCCATATGGGACTCCAGACATGATGCAACTTAGGACTTTGCACATGAGCATCTAACTCTGGAAATGCCTTTTGCACCCCACGACTTTATTTGCCTTCTCGCCACCGGATGAAATTCTTCATGATCTCATGATCAGGTGATCTCCTGATCCATGATTAAATGGCCTATTCGTTCTTCTGTCAAGACAAACTGATGATCTCCTACACTGCAAAATAAATCCTTGGGTTTGGTACATAAGTGCATGACCCTGAATTTAGACTGGTTTTTCCTTTCAGTTGGTATTAGCCCAGCCCTCAAGGCCATTTCTCTTCCTGTGGTGTTACAGTACAATCCATCTCTGTATTGACAACATCTCCCAGCTTTGTGCCACCAGTATATTTCATCACTGCATTCCTACTTCTTGTGCCAAGGCCTGGAATGGAAATATTAATGATAATTCTACATGCAATATCAGTTCAAATTTTTTCATGAAGTCCAGGAAAATTAGATCTGTCAGAGTTCCCTCGAGAAAAATCTATCGATTTTCTCTTGATAAGAGAAAATCTATTCTTTTATCAGTGAAATGTCTAATTAATGATATATGTTAGCCTAATGAAATCTAAATTAGACACCAGAGAAGTCTCTTGGGAAGCCAGCAGAAGGATCATAATTCTGTATTTTTAATCTGATTGAGGTAATATTAAAACCTGAAAAGCATCCAAATGATCTCCCGCAATAATAAAACCAACATCCAAGAGATACATTAAATAAATCCTAAATATTATTTGTCAGCCTTCTTAAAATTCATGAAACTGGTCTAAAACTCCATATTTTCTTATATTACAGGTGTGTCAGTGTCAGGTTTGGGCAGTTTTTGACCAGTTGGTTGCCACTTCAGAATTTCCTCAAATGTAAAAATCCAGTGACAGCCTATTTATTCTCATGTTAGAACTCAGATTTTCACCTATTCACTTATCTCCAGGAAAATAGTCTTAGAATCAAAAATAAAGGTTAAATTTTTTAGCAGTGCGTGTCAGATACAGTTAGGCACATGCAGAACTTTTGAGGGGCTAGGGAAAAAGGGAATTTTACAAGTAATCAAATATCATACTGAGAGTTGCCATTATACTGAATTTTCAAAGAAAAGTCATTTGACAAAGCAATTGTTGCTCTAGAAATTTTATGTAAGTCATGTGTACCATTGCAATTGTACTGAAATAAAAGTACATCCACTGAGATTACGATGGACAAAATAATTACACATATTTTGCATTTATCTATCTCTGTCTTACTTCAGCCTCCTGGTATGCAAACCAATGTTCCATATGCCATTTCAAGACTGAAGCATGGATGATGGACACATGGATGTGTCTCAAGACTGAAAAAAAATAAAGCAACACTCAAACACTCTAGGAAGCAACTGAATGGCTTGGAAAGGACTGTTTTAGGTGACAGTCTGAGATGGGAGGTTTGTGTTTTGAGTCACTGCTAGACCCTTGGATGCACCTTGCAGGTTAAATAACAGTCCTGGCAAAGAACTCTTTCCTTGGCCAGACAAGCACAACCACTTATTCCGGCTGAAGAGGTTGTGGCAGGTGTCTTGCCCTTTGGCAAAGTGCAGATTAAGCTCCTCTGCTGGGCCCTCTACTTGAAGCTACCCCAATGGTTATTCAGCTCTCAGAGCCATTGCTGAATGCTGCTCTCTGGCAAAGCAGGGCTGCATGAAACCAGCTGATTTTAGTGTTTGCAGGAGTTATTTACTTGTGGATGATACAGTACTGTATTTCAGTGGCATAGGAAGTAGCTAATAAAAAATTGTGTTTACTCTCTGTGTAGAACTATTGTTACAAGGCACAGAAGTGCTCATACTAGTGCCCTTTTTTAAACACGTTCCATAACATATTTTCAATAAGAAGTCTTTCCTGAGACTGCATTCAGAGTCCACATTCATTAACCTTCCAAGCATGCCACGAGGCTCATCTTTTCATCCCACAGGGATTTGGGAAGATTGAAAGCTACTGGATTAAAAGGAATTTTACTTGAGCAAGCAGTGTTTCCATTTCAGAAAAACCTCCAGGAGACCTTATTTACATTTAATTGCATTTTTTAAAATTTTTGATTTTTGTGTCAATTTGTGAAGCAGCATCTATAGCACTGTCTAATACTTTACAAAAGTGCTGAAACACAACATGTTCTGAGTTATAGTTCCTGGAGGCAGGGAATTGATGGTATTTTAATTATCTGTACATATGCACCATTGTGTGCTCGTGTCTTTAAACATACAGATAAGAAGTTTTTACTCTCCTTTGAACAGGGAGAATGCCCAACATTTTTGTGCTTCACTTCCCTCACTGCTCTCCATGACACTCTGACTAGTTATTCTTTTTCCTTCTACAACTTCTCCCCTGTGATCATGTTGAGGCATATCCCCTTTCAAATGATGAGACAACCTCCCTAAAAGAAACATGGCCTTTTCAACAGTTGCTGCCTATATCACTAAAAAAATAACACTATGAACATCAGCCAAAAGCTGGAGAGCAATTCCGCAGCGCTTTGGGCGCAGCAACAGCACAAAGGAGCAAAGGATAGAAACCCCCAAAGCTCTTACTTCAGAGGACTTTCTCACCGTGTAACAACCATGAGTCACAGTGAAGCGAAAGCCATCTGTTCATCTGGACACAGATACTGCTTGTCAGTGAGCAGGAAATGTTTCCACTGAGAATCTCACAGCAGTGTAAATCTCCCTGTGTAGACAAACTTGCGGCGTTTCAGATCTCCTCGTCTGCAAACTGGGAACAGTGCAGCTCCCTTTCACCCTGCTTTGTCTGTTATCTTTTTCCAAAAACAGGCTGGTCAGGCAAGAGATTGGCTGTGTGGATGTATTTACAGCTCGGCCAGCACCATGAGCCCTCCAAGATAGCTCATGAGTCCAGCAGTTCTCATCAAAAGCCAAGCATTCAAATGCAGCGACAGAGCATCACCAACTCAGCCAGTGGCAGGGCCATGATCCCGAGGCCCTCTGGCAGCAGCGCCTTCCTACTCCCCCTTTCCATTCCCACTGCTACATGACTCAGCTCAGCCGGAATCCCTTGAAAGATGGGAAACTGCCATGTTACATCCTGCCCCCCAAAGACATCCCTGAGATTGGCTATTGAGGAAACTGGGAAAAATGGAGTCATAATTAATATGTTGCATGTTGAAATGTGACAGTTAGTGGCAGAAATACACTCTGTAAAGGGACCAATCAGTCCTAATTAAAATCATGCTTAACTAATCTTTTTGGGATGGGGACTGTCACTTTGTGTTTGTTCTTTCCACGTGTAGCCCAATGGCATTCAGCATTGATGATGCATTTAGGTGTTATCACAATACAGGCAATGAAGAATAATAACTATAGAAGTATAAATTTCATGCTTTTTTCCTAGCATGACTGCTTCTGCAGGCATCTTATATCAATTTGCTTGACTATTGCATAGTTTGGGTTACCACTGTGTAAATGTTTAGCAACACATATGTGCAGGACGGGTGCCTAATAATTTTCATGTGTGTAATGTTGTGATCAAAGTATTTCCACATTCATTTTCATGGATTAGTTTTCAAGTGGACAAGACCCAAAAAATCAGAAAAACTCTTAAAGGTTTTGCCGTACTGAAGACATTCATAATGACGACATTTAAAAAGAATGAGAAAGCACTTCTTATTTCTATTAAAATTAAAACATTTACATTCAAATTTACAACACATATGTACAATTATGTCAAAGGTGTCATTAGCATTCCATAAAACAAAAGTGTGATTGCTGATTAAATCAGATGATATCAAAAAGTTTGACTGGTCAAAAATTTTCTCCCTCCAGTTAAAACAAGACAATGTATCTGCTTCAAATAATGCAACTTTTGATTTCTATCGTACCTCTGAAATCCATGGTTTCCAAATGAGATTTTAAAAAATCTCCACTCAAATAAATTTCATAAACTGCAAGAGAATAGAAAAGATCAAGAAAGAAAGATTTTGGCTTTTGTGTATGCTTATTAATTTAATTGTTTGTCCCTTGAAAAAAGCAAGTTGCCTTAGGCATTTAAACTCAAAAAAGTGCTCATTTAAAGCAAAACATTTTTATTTGACAAACAACTTCCAGGACATCTTCTAAAACAAGTCTACATATTTTTGAGGGAGAATGATTAGATGCAAATAACAGGTAAGGAAGACAGAGAACATCAACGTGTAATTAAAAAATGATTCCTGCACCAGATGAAGATCACACAGCACATACCACCAAAGAAGACAGGCAAGCTTTGCTGGAGAAGTCCTGAAGGAAGCTGCCTATCTCTTAGGGAAAGGAAAAAAAATATTCAGGAGGAAAAAGCTTTAAAAGGCTGTGAAATTACCAGCAGGAAATGAAATAACCACCACAGATAAGAACTCCATCAGGCTGCAAATATATAGTAATAAGGTTAACACTTTGGTTGCTATTCAAAAGCAAATGAAAGATGATCTTATGATATCAAGCCCAGATTAGGACTCCGAAGATCTCAGTTCATTTCTTGGCTCTGCCATAATCTCTTTGTGCTTTTGGGCCTGAGTTTACATTTGGCATAGAGTGAAGGAAGGAAGAAGTATCCTTTCTGTATAGTTAGAGAACTGAGACACAGAGATAATACTAACCAGGAATTCACAATGCTTTATTGGCATTTACATTTCAAAAAAATTTCTGTGCAGAGAAAAATGACTGAGAGTTGAGAGGTATCTTTGTGGGTGTGATCCTCAAGTTATGTGTGTGTTTCTGCTTCCTCATTATGGAATTCAGACAAAAAATCCTTTCTCCCACAGTGAACAAAGGATGGGGGTTCTTGTTGGTTTGGTCTTTGGTTGCTTGCTTGGTTGGTTGGGGTTTTTTGTTGGGTTTTTTTGGGTGGGGGGAGGTGTGTTCTTTTTCTTTTTCTTTTTCTTTTCCTTTTTTCTTTTTCTTTTTCTTTTTCTTTTTCTTTTTCTTTTTCTTTTTCTTTTTCTTTTTCTTTTTCTTTTTCTTTTTCTTTTTCTTTTTCTTCTGTAATTTTCTTTCTTTTTTTCTTACCAGGCTGAAATATAAAAACTCAGGAAAAAATACTTTTTACACAGTCATTTAAAAATTTCTTATGACTTCATAGTCTCATAATAAGGACCCAAGAAGTCTCCATGAATGAAAAAGTAACCAGCTATTATGTGTGTTTATACATTACATATGCCCATTTATCTCAGATACACACAGAGTATCTTTATTTTATTTTTGCCATCATCCTAGTGCACAATAGCAATAATGACAACAGTGTGAGTGTATTGTCGGAGGCTTACACAGCAATTTCCCTGAATTCCTACGTGCCAGATTGAGCTCTAGCACTGACTGGGACTAAACCCTGAGCATTCCAGTGGAAACTCAGGATTACTTCATCATAGTCACTTGCTTTTCACTTCCTTTTCCCGGTTGATGTCCCAAAGCTACCAGAGTTACACTGATGTGAATGAGATCTGAATCCTGCCCACTGGCAACAGTTACGGAAAACAGGAAACGGGGTATTTCAAATAACAATAGGTAGGAACAGTGAGTAAAGGTTCACTATGTGGTAACGGTGCTGACTCTTTAATGACTGTGTTTATTTCCTTGTGTCCCAAAGAAAGCCACAGTTCATTTTGCTCTCAAATATGTACGTATGGCCACGTGCATATCAGACACTGCATCTAATTTTGCAGTTTAAGTTAATGGAGAGGGGAGTGAATCAGCACGGACTCCCCCTTCTCATAAGGAGCAACACAATGAGATTGCTCTCCTGTGCCACAGAAAGTCAAGTTGCCAGGGGAAAAAGGTTCATCCCATGCCCTGTTAAGAGAAAAGCTCCCTATTGATACAGCAATAGGCACTTTTCCCCTCCCATTCACCACAGAAAGGAGTACTGTAACACAGAGACACCCTTAAAACCCTTCACCAAACTTACAACCCAAACAATGCACTTCACGTAAAGCCAGAGCAGAGATGTCACAAGTTGGAAAAGCTATCCCGGGCCATGTAGCTCATTCCAAGCAAAGGTCTGCCATTCTTGGCTGAGGCTTCCACACAACTCCTTGTCTAGTCTTGCCGTGACTAATTCCCAGAAAAGGCAGTTTCACAACCACCCCAGCCAGCCAGCCCTGTGTCTAACTGGCATCACTGCTTAGAAATACTTCCTTGCATTCTCCTACGAAAGTCTGCAGCTACTGTCTAATTCTATGTACTTTTACTAAGCCTCACAAGCAGCTAGTGAGACAGCCCAGCTATTTTTAACAATCATGAGTCCTCCAGTCTCTCGCTTCACAAAATGACTGGTTCTTATTGGGTTCCTTTTCTCACAGTTTCCAAAATTGGTCTGAATTAAGTTTCCCAGCTTAATGCTCTGTTAGATAATGCTCACTAATTAGCAGCCCCAAAAACTAAAAACCGGTCATATGAAAATGAAAAAATGCCCAGTGACACAGGTGTTTTATTTTTTTTCTTAGCTCAAGCTGCTTTTTCAATCGTTAATCATAGCAAATTCTGCTCCTCCACCTGGAGAAGCAGTCAGTAAACTTCCTAAAAGCAGCCAAGAAACTTGGCATCAGACAAGTCCCAGTTGTTCCGATTTGCTACTTATGAGGCTGCTCACTCTAAACCCCATCTTTCGTAAAGATGCTTTGCAAAGAAAGTGTGCTTTTCTTTTTACAGGTTACTCATATTTACAAAGTAAGGTCTGGAAGGCTCTCTCTCTTTTTTCTTTCTTTTTTTTTTTTTTTAAAAGAATGGAAGATTTTTTACATCATGGAAGATTTTATGCACTGCTAGGAAAGTAGCCATCCTAAAGTTAAGATCTCACAAAAAATGAAACCTGTTAACTTTTTATAAATTTAATTTTTATTTACCATGTACAGGATAAGTGCTTTTAAACACTTTAGAAAACCATACATGATATTTGTTATATTAGAACCCATGACATTCCTATTCAATTAGGACCTATAACACCTATTACTAATACTCTTGTGTACTATTAAGCAGACTGTTAAAACTGAGACTCTTGTGGAAATAAGGCCTAATTTTGTCCTAATACAGTCACAGAAGAAAGAGCTGAAGAGTGAATATATGTTTTGTTCACAAATACGTCCAGCAGCTAAGCATCAGGGAGGAAAAAAAGACCTATTTAAAACATAAAGGCAACATGAGTACATGAGGTAACAGATTTAATAACCTGTTTGCAACTAGGCCACTACAGGATCGTCACTCATACCTAAGGTAGCAAGAGACAGAATCACCTTTCCAGTGCCAGTTATGGAAATGGAAAATGTAATTGCCTTCAAGGTGAGGGTATGGACACTTAAGGAAGACATTCTGTAGTATATCTGCCTGAAAAAGGATTGTCTGTCGACACCTTTTGTGCTAATGCTGTTTCTAGGGGCTGATGGGGATCACAGACCAGTTCCCAGAGCGCTACCTTCTCATTATCAAAGTGAAGACAGGAGTTTAAAAGCATGAACTCCAAGGCTCTGTAGCAAGTAAACTGTAGAAATTACATAGCTGTGGGTTTTGTCTGAAGAGCAAAAAAACCAACAAACCAGTGATAAGAAACTCCCAACACATCACCTCTTTGATGCAGTTGTGGGTCATTGATTCATGTTCTGCTCACATTAACTAATGACAACCATTTTTCCCCCTCCATTCTGGTTAATTTTTTACCAGTATTTGTAGGGGAATACATCACCTCTCCTGTTTTCTGCATCTGCTGAACAAGTTCAGGTCACATTTACCTAAATTCTTCCTTACTGTATTTTTATCACTATGTCTTTTAAATTCATTTACCTTTTGCTAGTCTTAGGTTAGTTTATGGTCTGAAATGTAGGTCTCTAACACTGCCAGAGTGACAGATCAGGAATCACCCCATTTGCTTGCCTACTCATTACAGTTCTATTTATATATCCTCAAAGAGCATTTACTTCATCTGTGGTAGAATCACACTGCATGCTAGTTTTCGATTTAGCAACATGCCACCTCGGAAGCAGATCGTTTCAAGTAGTGTTCTCTGCTATCTGACAATGCTTTCATGCAGTTTACACCCTCTCTCTGTGTTTTTTTCCTAAATAAAGCCCATTTATCCTAATCAAACCAAAAGCTATTGATTCCTGCCTATTTCATCTAACCTCCCTGCATCTGGCTGTACATGAACCATTTTTAGGAGGTTTTCTCCTCTTCTTATTCTCAGCACTGAGTACAATGCAGACCAAGTTGATTTGTCCTCTAAAAATGCATGAATATTCTAAGAACAGAACAGGTGCTCCCCCTGCCTCATGTGGAGCTCAGCCCACCTGGAAAACACCGTCTGTCACCTGCTACTTTGGAGAGCAGATTTTCTAGGAACAGTCTACCATTCCTGACAAAAGTGGTTACTACAGAGAAGTGGTGGGGTATGTAATGTGGCAATATAGCTTTTCAGATAGAACCTTACTAAAATTAATGAAGCAAAAGGAAAAAAAAAACACAAAAACACACAGGACTTTTTTTCCCTGCACATATTTGTAAACTAGCAGTCTTAAAGTGGTAAATTGGCTGCTTCTAAATTGTGGGCAGTCCTACTCAAAAGCCATTCTGACACGTCACAGGCAAAGCTCTGCCATTTGAAGCAATGCTATATAATTTATACTAATTTTTACTACTTTTATAAATGGTGTTGATCATACAGAGTTAAAAACATGGGAAACATTTACAGAATTGGAAGTAAGTCTGTGACTACCTCTATGTAATCAAGGGCATCCACCATGAACTAAGTATATGGCAGTGACAAGAAAATCATCCAAGGAACTCGGGAGCTGTATTCCTTCCTAACTCACTAGCACTGGCCAGTCAGTACACACACTTCAGTATCCATCACTTACATAAACGAAGAGGCCTCTGCTCTAAATCAATGTCTTTGTCCTTGGCTGGCACATCTAAACAAAGTTGTGTAGTCCCAAGGGACTGACTGATTTTGCCTTGGATTTTTTTAAAGTTAGAACATGTTTTCTTCTCAGGTTTTCAAGGTAAATTCCATCCTTGCTCATGAGTGAAAAAAATCCCAGTAGCATAAAATGGATATTTGAAACTTAACTGCTTTGTATAGCTTGAAGAAAGTCATTAGGGACTAAATTATATCTTCAAGTATCTTCACTAGCTCATTCTTTCATTTTCTTTCATTTTGGGGCCTATTAAAATTTGTCCTAACATTTATTATCCTCCACAGACTACAATAAATTCCCTTTAACTCACACGCCATCCCTTCGTTCCACATGGTTGCTATTAGTGCCAGTAGTTTCCCTTCAGCTTGTGTTCCATGGAACAGGCTCCTAAACCACAGCATGTCATTGACTCACCATTTCATTTTAATTCCTGATTAAATACATACTGGGTAAAAACACTTTGTTTTCTTCACTGTAGTCTTATCCATTCTTTCTCATCCGGGTTTGACCTTTAGTTCTATTGATGCTTTTTGATACTTGAAATTAAAATTTGTTAGTACAGTTGCAGTCTAGAACTAACTCATACAGGGACACATGATGTCAATTTCCTCTTGCCCATTGATAATTGTCTAATGAAAGCCAGCATTTAATCAGAATATAACAAACAGTTTTTACTGCACTATAGTTACATCTGTACCATGGTTTTCTTTGATTTGGTTCATTTTTTCCTACAGCAGAATTCTTCATCCCACTCAACCAATCACAGACTGACAGAAGTGCAGAAAACTTTACTTATTAAAGAGGCATTTCATTTAAGGACCTTTGTGTCTCCATCGATTTACTAGTTTTAGGCCAGTTTAATTTACATCTGCTATTTCCAGTTTTCCTTCACTGGGAAATACTGCTCAAACAAAATAAGAGCCTTATGCCTCAAACTCCACATGGGCAGAGCCAACCTCATCCAGCCTCTGACAAGCCCAGATTTCTCTGACATGACACACAGCTAAAAAGGGGGCAAGTGTAAAATAGAAAGAGTGGATAGTTGCATTTACTGTCACTATGTTTGAAAATAAAATCTTCTCTAAACAGGGAGCAGGTCAGTTAAAAAAACACTAATGATTCCCAGAGTTATGTTACCAGGTTATATTTGAGTGGAGTCCACACCGCATTTCAGACCAAAAAATATTTTACTCCACAGAACTAAAAGTAGGCTTCAGTAAGGTGTATAATTCATCTACTTAAGAGGGCTCTTGTTTTTTTTCCTTCTGCACTTTTCCTCAGAAGATCTAGTTTTGGCCACAAGCAGACACACAACTACCTGCACTATCTGTTGCCTGCAAGGCAATTCTGGATATAGATTTACATGTTTGGCCATGTGAAACCAAGTAAAGAATTACTGATGCAAACAAGTGTGCATAACTATCTGGATTTAGATGTTTTGAGTTTTCAGCATTGACTTGTTTTTCTAAACAGATAATAATTCTCTAATTGACCTCAGACTTTTTTTTTTCATAGACACAGGAAAGCCAGCCATGAACACCAGTTGTTTAAGGAATCATTATATTAATAGTTTATGAGGGGTCCAGGGACAGAAAGCTGAACTGACATTTTCACACCTACAATCACCAGCTCACAGAAGACAGCAGCCAGAAGAAATGCACATTATACACTTCAGTTACCATCTGTAGGCAACCAGCAACAGATATAGAGAAAAGTGGGGAAATGGAAAGAACAGAGCTGAGATTATGATGAAAACATCAGTGGAAAATTAGAAGTCTTTTAATAAAAAAAAAAAACAGAAAACACATTAGGACTGTTTGTTCCATGTGCTGGACGCTCCTTTGGAAAGCTAATGACCACCGTTTCTTAAATTATATTAAGACATTCATATCATTGACAAGTCTAGTCTTAAAAAAGCTGGTGCTCAAATGACGACACACAAATAACTATCTGTGCTTAGATGGAATTGGGAGAAGCAGTGTCAGATGGTGCTGGCCAGGAGCGTCTGCTGTGATGTTCATCCATGCAAACATCTCTCTCCATGCAAAGCTCCAGGACCACCATCCAGGGGCTTTGGGACCTAGCTCCCGCTCCAAGGTGTCATTAAGGCCTGCCCAGCTGTCCCTTGGGACAGAAACAGCCAAACCCTCCTGCTCACGGAGCAAGGGCCTGTGGATGCTGCTTTGCAGCCTCGTGGGGAAGGTGCTGTGGGGGTGTCACGGTTACCCGCGGTCAGACGGGACGCCTCTGTATAGGCCCGGGGGGTCGCGTTTACCCCCGGTCAGACGGGACACCGCGGTCACCCCCGGTCAGACGGGACACCCCTGACCAGGCCCGGCGGGGTCACGGTTACCCCCGGTCAGACGGGACACGCGGGGGGGATCACGGTCACCCCCCTCAGACGGGGCGCCCCTGCACAGGCCCGGGGGGGGGTCACGGTCACCCCCCCTCAGACGGGGCTCCCCTGCACGGCCCCGGCGCGGCGCGGGTCCGGCTCCGCAGCGCCCCTGGCGGCCGCCGCCGGCAGCGCCACGCGCCCTGCGCTCCCCTCCCCCGCGCGGCCGCCCCTCGCGCGCACACCGCCCCTTCGAAAAAGCAGCCGCTG
>VZTJ01006682.1:2306897-2317382 GCA_013397795.1 Orthonyx spaldingii
CGCCGGGATCACGCGGGGCGGGGGCGGGCGCGGGGGCGGGGCGGCGGCGCGGCCGGGCGCAGCTTTGAATAGGGAAGTTTTGCGGGGGGCTCCGCTCGCAGAGTCCGCGCCGTGTTTGCAAATATTGGGGCCGCTCCTGCGCCAGGTCCGCCGGCCGCGGGAGGGGGGACGGCCGCGCGCCCGCCCCGGGAGACGTCCTGCCCTGCTGTGCGATTAAACTTTGCATGAAACTTTGGGTCTTTTTTCCTCCCCGAGCTCCTCAAGGAATTAATATATATCTCTATATATACAATTTTATTTTTTTTTTCTTTTTTTCATCTCTGGAGGAAGGGGGGGGGGCTTGGAAACTGAGAGCAGAGGTTGACACCCCCCCGCACACACCCCGCAACCCCTGCACATAAAGGAGGCATCTGTATTTTTGGTAACCAGCACTGACTTTGTTGTTGCAACTTGAGACATGGATGTTCTCCCAATGTGCAGCATCTTCCAGGAACTCCAGATTGTGCACGACACGGGTTACTTCTCAGCCTTGCCGTCCCTGGAGGAATATTGGCAACAGGTAAACGAGGATGTCGATGTTGTTGTTGTTGTCGGGGATTTTTTTTTTAAGCCGTATTAAAGGATGAGCGGATTTAAGGAGGAAAAAAAAAAAAAAAAATCAAGCCCAAGTGTCAGCGAGGAGTTTGGGGAGAATTCAGCACGAATGTGTAGAGATGTTTTGAAGCAGGTGTTTCGGCTTTGAGCAGACGGCTGTCTGGGGGGCACGGTCCCGAGGCGGATGAAGGAGCTGCGCATCCCCGTCTCTCCTTGTTTACCGCCGGCGCTGCCGGGGGCTGTCAGCGCCGCGGCCACTGCGCTCCGCACCGCGCGGAGCCAGCGCTCGCTCCACACCGAGTCCTGGCAAAAGTTTTGCGCTTGTACCAGGTCCAGACTCCACAGCTGGGTCTTGTCATCCGAGCTCCCTGCCTTGGCCAAGGGCTGCTTTGCGCCCTGTGCTGTGGCTTTATGCTGTTTTCTTTTTTTCCCCTGGTGTTGGTGGTTTTTTTGTTTCACTTTTTTTTCCTGCAAATTCATACTATTATTGGTTTTGTTCCTGGCGACGATGGGGAAAAAGCCCTCCAGGAGTGTCGGTGCACACGTCTGTGTGTGTGCCTGTGTATATACATGTACAGAGCGTGGCTGTTCCCAGCGCAGGGAGCTTTGTCGAGCCCGTGAGTTGTCAGTCATATGACAGCGATCTCCTTGTGCTAATTGCCCTGGCCGGGAAGGGAGAAGAACGGAGGCTCCTTCCCTTTAATGGACATATTTTTTTGCCTTTTTTTTTTGTGGGTTTTTTTGTTGTTTTTTTTTTTCCCCTTTCTGTCGTTACCGTGACCCAAGCAGGAACGGCAGGCTCTGACAGCCCCGCGGGGCTCGGCGGAGCCGCTCCGCTCGCTCCCCGGTCACCGGATCAGATACCTGCTGGCTTTGCAGAAGGACGAAGGAGCCTTTCCCAGAAGGTTGAAATGCAAAGTGTTACAACCTTCACATGCCTACTAATTGTATGCAATGACTTTTTTTTTTTCTCTCCCTCCCCCCGCTCCCCTTTCAGAGCGGCAGCTCCATAGTACGTGATTGAAATGGAGCTAAGTAGTTTCCTTCAGGCATTCGGGCTCTTGGCGAAGCGCCAGCCTTCGTTCCCAGTAGCCTTCAGAGGCATTTAAACTCGGAGAGCTTCACTCTGCTCCCCATTACTAATCTACCTAATGAGGAATTTAAATTAGCCGGGAATATGAAAGTTTAACAAGATCTTAATAAATGCTTTTTTTGCTTGTTTTCACGGAAAATCAAAGCACCATTGTGCTGTCCCCGTAGAAACCCTTTTTGTTTTGAACAGCATTGCAACCCAGTTCCCTAATTATAGACAAATGCATAAAATACCGTGTGCAACAGTGGATTTGGTTTTGGGGGTTGTTGGTGGTTCTGATTTTTTTGTCCAATTTTTGTCTACACTCCGAGCCTGACCAGAGCATGTGACCCAGTTTACTGGAGCGGTGCTGGGGTATAAAGGAGGCTGCTCCCATGGCGGCTCTGCTCACGGGCAGATGGAAAGGGGCTGTGAGGGGAATGTGTGGCGTTTGGGACCAGGTTTTGCTACCGGACTTGGAAAAGATGATCTTGCTAAAATAAGTAGTGTTTGGTTTGGAAACTTGGTGTGCCCATTTTTTGTGTAAAGCTTCCATATGGATCATTTCCTATAGTGGAAAGAATAATCCCAAAACATCAGCTTGTTGCCATAATAGTTCATGTTCCTTTTTTGTTTTGTTTTGTTTGTTTTGTTTTGTTTTGTTCTCTGCAAATGGCTAGAAAATCAGCAGGGTGAATTGAAATTGAAACCCACAGTTTCACCCATTTAGGGTGGTTTTGTTTTTTGTTTTGTTTCATGGAGTCGAGGGGAATGTGGTTGAGGGGAAGTTGTCCCTGTACTGTTACATGTACATTTGCAGAGTACTTTCTTGGCAGATGGTCATGGTTTTAAAAGGAAGTCTCCTTTGGCATTGCGTGAAAGAAAGAGATGACTCATACAGTTGCACTCTTGGCCAGTAGATAAAGTTCTTGTTCATTGTGGGACTCCCAGCAGGACCTCAGAGTAATTTCCCGTTTTGCATCCTATAGAACAGGACATTTCTATTCTGGAACTTTTTTCCTTCCCTCTCCTCTGTTGTTGAAGTTCTCCATGTTCCTCTGAACACGCATGGGAGCAGTTTATGTGGTGTGCATGCCAGTGCGCTTGGAAATGACATTCTTTGAAAGTCGAGTGTTCTGTGTTCTCATGCACAGGAAATGGGAGGATGTCTGCTGCTCCATTGATGTCCCCAGAAGACAGGCCGGCAGCTCCGCAGCCATGCTGAAATGTGCCTTTGTTTTCTGACAGAGGGTTTGGGTTTTAACTGCCTGTCAGAGCACATTGTGTTCAGTTGGGTCCTTTCAGCCTCGTGTTTGTGTGAGAGAGATACAAAACAACTTGAAATTAGTCAAGGTGCAAGAGTGAAGAATAGTTATATGTTGTGGTTCTCTATGGTCCTTTTCAACATCAGCCTACTGAAAACACAGATTTTATGATGAGAGTGATGATAATTTGACTGAGTCATTAGAATGTTATTTTGGAAACCAAAGCTGACTTGCACCTTCAGCTGTGTGTTTGAACTCCTGCCCAGGTCTCGAAAACTGATTTCTTTTCATCGTAACAGTCACCTAGTTACGCTTCAGCAGCCTTTAATTTGTTTTGAACCTAGAAACCTCAAATCGAACATACTACATTCCTGCATGCTTTTTGAAGTGTAAAATAATTTGGTTTATTTTTAAGCAGGCCTGTAACTTTTCTCTTTTTTCTTCCTTCTTTTTCACCTAGACATGTTTGGAGCTGGAACGGTATCTTCAGAGTGAACCCTGTTATGTTTCTGCATCTGAAATCAAATTTGATAGCCAAGAGGATCTCTGGACCAAAATTATTCTGGCACGTGAGAAAAAGGAGGAATCTGAACTGAAGAACACATGTGTCCCAAAAGAGGACAATCTTGCTAGTCAGAACTTAGAGACCAACAGTTTGAATTCTGACGTGAGCAGCGAATCTTCAGACAGCTCTGAGGAGCTCTCGCCCACGACAAAGTTTACCTCTGACCCTATAAGTGATGTTTTAGCCAGTTCAGGAAACTTGAGTTCATCTGTCACTTCCACTCCCCCTTCGTCTCCTGAGCTGAGCAAGGAGCCTTGTTCCCAGATATGGAATTGTACGCCGGGTGAGTTGCATTCACCGGGGAAAATCCGTACCGGTACCACTGGAAAGACTGCAGAAAAAGGTACACCCTCCAACGGTGACACCTCACCAGATGGCAGAAGACGTGTTCACAGGTGTCATTTTAACGGCTGCAGGAAAGTTTACACCAAAAGTTCACATCTGAAAGCACATCAGCGCACTCATACAGGTTAGTAACCCTATGCTTATTAAGAGCTGGCAACTACTGTAGGGCATACCCCTTGGTGGTGGTGGTGTCACAGCCTTACTCAATCACTGGGTGGTAGCCCAGGTTTGGAGAGATGATGTAATAGTAGTAGAGGCTTACCAGCATGCACGACATCACTTCCTCATTCTCCTCGTGAGCCAGGGCAGTCGGTGCTGGATTAGGTTGCTGTCATAGCAAATAGGAGCCACTCGTCTAAGCAGGCAATGGTTGGGAAGCTGCAGCAGCATGCGGTCTTCAGGGGCAAAGGTCTGGCCAGAATAGGTGCCAGGCCTTGCCTGATGATTATTGCTAAAGCAAAAGTGAGCTATGACTTTATTGCTTAAAAGTAAGGAGTGTATATCCAAAAATCAGTCAGATCGCTAAATGCTGTAAGAGCTTGTTTTTGTGCTTCAGTCCACATCGGGTCTATTGTATCAAACATACCAAGGCCTTGATTATATTAAGTATAGCTATATTTGTAACTCATTTAACACTTATGTATGCCATTGTTATCAGCAAAAAATCTTGGAAAGCCACAGCGTGTTGTTGTCCTTCTGACACATCTGCTCAGTTGGACTTAAAAATGTATGATCTACTGTATAATTTGATCCCAAATTACTGAGAAACAGCATTTTATTGTTATGAAGCCTGAACTAGAAATAACAATCCTGTGTGTTATTGGGAGAGTGAGGAAGATAGACACTTCAGGGCTTTTATAAATATTTTATGGTTGAAGTAGTGTGCTGATATGCTTGTTTGAGCATTATTATTTGACATCTCTTTATGACAGCAGTTAGGTGTGTAGAGCTGTGCCTTGGCTCAGTAATCATGGCTTAACATGAGGCACTGGTGTGGTGTTCTTGGTGTACCAATCCAAACACCTATATGGATGGTTGGGGGTTTTTTTCCCCCCCTAAAATGTGGGAAAGAATTCAAGGAAAAGATCTATTTTGACTCATGAGCTCAGCATTTTGTGGCTTTTATGGGAAGTCTGAGCAAGCTCGGATACTCCCATTGTCATGCAGAAGTCAGATAAAACAGGATTATTTCAAGAGAAGAAAACAACTTCCACTGAAACTGTGGTTGTTGAGCAGACGTAAATAGCTGCCAGGCTCAGAAGTATTGCAGAACTGGTGTTCTGGTGCTGTCTGGTTGAGAACGTTCCTGTGAATGGAAGTGGTATTTCTTGAATGCTGAAATAGCAGTGTTCAAAGTGGTGTGCAGGCTTTTCCAAGAATAAGTGGCTCAGCAGAAAGGAGGTTGCATGTTATGTAGATGAGTGAGTGACAGAGGACTTTGATGCAATACAGTAGCCTAATTGCATTTTGGAGCCTAGCTGTGCTGTCTTTAATCACCTTTGTGAGGTGAATGGTACCTGTTTGGGAGTAAGCCTGCCATTACAGATGAATAGGAATGGTATAGGGCTGGATTCCTTTGTTTCCTGGGAGCCTGTTTAATCACTTTTTTTTTTTAATTATTTTTTATAAGAATGAGATTATTTGATGTGCTGTTACAGCAAGATAAGTCGGAGTCATGTGGATGAATTTTGTGAGCCTTCTTTGCTAACATGTTCTGAAGCATTCAGATAGGTTAAATAAAATTGTCTGTCTCTGGGGGAGTGAAGGAGGTTTACATAGAAAATGATAGCACCTGTCTTTGAATGCAGTCATGACTAACATGTAATCTGCTTTCTTTGTAGGGGAAAAGCCTTACAGATGTTCATGGGAAGGGTGTGAGTGGCGTTTTGCAAGAAGTGATGAATTAACCAGACACTTCAGAAAGCACACTGGTGCCAAGCCTTTTAAATGTAGTCACTGTGACAGGTATGTGATTGAAATGCAGCCCTTTAAAATAGTTATTTTTAATGCTTGTTGGAAAGCCAGTCTAGGCTGCTTTTCGCTTGTGTAGGAATTATTTGGGAACACAACCATGTCTGGTAGTTTTAAGGAACTATTGCATATTTAGACTAGAAAAACCCTTGCATTTTACCAATCCTTGGGAAGTGGTTTGTAGCCTGATCTTGCAGATGAATGTTGAGAAGTCCACAGTGCTACCATCCATCTGCAGAGCTCCTGGGTGCCTACAGACACCTTGAGTACTCATGTGCATCCCAGGAATGCCAAATCCCTCTTCCACCTGCTGTATTTTGGAGCAGCAGAGCAAGGGGAGGTGCCTCAGCCCCGCGCCTCGCGTCGCGTGTGCCGGCGGCCATGGGTTAACGCGCAGCCTCGCTCTTGCCTTGCAGGTGTTTTTCCAGGTCTGACCACCTGGCCCTTCACATGAAGAGACACCTCTGAATGGGTCAAGAGGTGAATCCTGCGGGCTAAGAGGCGTCAAGGTTGAAGAGCCTTGAGCGGAGGGATGCGTGTTCCAGCCAAAGCATGCCATTTTGCACCCTACCCAGTTGCCTCCAGGACCTCACTTCCTTGAAGGTCTTTTGAGGGCTAATAAGTCATGTAAGAACGGCATAGCAACCGCGGTGCGTGATGTTTGGGGTTTCCTGGACTCATACACTGGTATCTAACCTTCTGAGTGGCTCCTAAGCCTTTGCCGTGAGCATGTGCACTGAGAATGTTAATGATTGGGCGACTGTATGCGATGAGGATCTCTTGATGACTGTATGCTGAGGCACATTTTTTTTCTTGTGGTTGTTTTATAACTGTAAGAGAAAAAAATAGTCTGAATGTCTTGTATGTGAGGAATATCTTGTAAGATGGGACGACCACCAATCATTTCCAAGGGGTGGGGGGAGGGGTGTCTGCACCTTTTTAGAGGGAAAACCTGAGAGGGGAAAGGGGGGAATAAAAAGAGTCAGGATGCCAGAATGGAAATGGGGGACCTCCCTGTTCCTGTGTGAGAGGAGCTTTAGGTGTCTGGTGCAGCTATTAAACGTGCAATGTGTCAAGTAGCTTGTTTTACTTGCTACAGAGCTCATTTGTAATCCATTGTATAAGCTGTGTATTTACAAATGTAACACAACTATAACTTTTCATTATAATACAAAGGTTATTGCATGGTTCTGGGGAACTATATGCTTTTCCATTCTTTAATCAGGACTGCAGTTTTGATTCCAGTTAAGAGCAGCTAAAATACAATTGGTCTAATGTTACATAATGTATGGAACATGAATAATTTTTTTGTTGGGTGGATAAAACCACTATTGGTTAGAAACTGATTTTTCTCATGCAGCTAATTTTTCTCTTATTTATGCCTTGAGGACTAACTTCTGGTTTTCTAGCTGTTAATGCACTGTTGACCTTAATAATGGTGCCTTATGCAAGTGACCTTCTCTTGCAGGGGGTCTTATACAGGGGTATGGGTGATGCATGCTTTATTAAGGCTCTCTTTTCACCTGGCATTGTACTGTATCAAATGTATAATATGAGGGGAAAAAAGGTTACTTCCAGGGTCCTCCTTCACAAAGACAAATATAGAGAAAAGTCATTCATGTCAGTACAGTATTTGTTTAACTTAGACAATTTGACTGTGTTACAGTATAATGCATATGCCAATTGAATACCTGACCAGTTCTGCCACCTTGAGACTTTTTTTATATTGACCTTGCACAACAACTGTGTATATACACACCCCAACTGTACTTAATATGTCAAGTTTTCATACATATTAAAGATACAGAAGTATTAAAAGATGTATTTGCTTAAAAGGCACAAGTTTCACATCTATATATCTAGCTATCTGTTGGTCATACAGAAAGAAACTATATTACTTTTTTTTTAAAAGTGGGCAGAAAAATAATTGTGTATGTATATTTGTGTGTACAGTCTGTGTATGTGTGTATATATATAGATAATATATAAATATTTTTTTTAAAAGGAAAAAAATTAGAACACATAGCTAGAAAATGCCACAGCCCATCAAAATATTCCCTCTCCCCCTTCCCCCCCGCAATACGGTCATTAAGGAGACAAAGAAATGAAAGATACAGTTAATTAAAATCTAGCATTTTTAGAGGCTTTACCTTTAGCTTAATGGTATGCTAAAGGCTCTGTTGGCATTCAGTCCTTCTCAGACTGCTGACTGTGTTTTGTAGTTATTAGGTTGTCTGGAGTAGCGTATCTGTGGCCATTTAAGAATGATATGAACCGAATATTGGCATGCTAAAAGAATATTAGCTGTGTGCAGAAGAAGTACACTCTGGTGTTGGCCTTCCAGCTTACTGGAGGACCTGTAAGTGAGCTAGTTGTTGTGGTGGTTGAGCTCTAATTTTACATAGTTCAGCTAAAATAAAGACTGTTTTTTCCTAGAGTAGGAATAGTCTGTCCAAAACCAGTTTTGTTTTGTTTGGTTTTTTTTTTTTTAAACCAGCTCACTACAGTCGATGCAATGAAACATGTGACCCGTTTCTTTTACTATTATCAGTCTTGCTTACTCTGCTAATATTTTGGTATATCTTCCTGGAAATGTATGTAGATAAGTGGTTTAAAAAAAGTATATGCAAGTGATCTGGTTCTGTGGAACACACAGGCTTAAATCATTCTCATTTCATTTTTGGTTTAAATTGCCTGAAAATGCACTTTTTTTTTTTTCTTCCCCCAAGCAAACAAAATTTTCCAGAAAATGGATTTCTATTTACAATTGGGTTTTATTGTGTTTTTGACTCCTTGTTTGCATTGTCCTTGGCTTAGCCATAATTCTTATAAACAAGAAATTAAAAAAAAAAAAAAGCAAAAACAAACAAACAAAAAACCAACCCCAAACAAAAAAAACTTGCACTGGCTTGTCTCAATTGTGAAATACCATCAGACTTGTGTGGATGGGGTGGGGCTGTGTGCCATATGTCAAATGCCTGTAATTTTCTTAATAAGCAAGTACATTTTGTTCAGGTGATAACTGAGCCTCAATCAAGCTGAAAAATAAAAAAAATAAAACATTTTTGCTTGAAATTTAAGAAGAAAAAGTTTCTATTAGTGAAATTTCTTTTTTTGTTTTTGAAACACCCTGTTATCTAAAGAATCTCTTTGTAAGATTTTTGTAAAAATTTTGTTTTACAAGATTTTATTTGAAATTGTTTTTTGCAAGATTGTTATATTTCTGTATGAATGTATTTTTTATTGGAATAACATAAAAAGAAATTCTTATCAGCATCACGTGTCTGTTTTCATCTTTCTCCTCTCTAAGTTCTGCACACCAAACAATGTTAAGTACTATGTTGCTGCTTTGTCTTGAGTCACACCTGGTCACGGGTACAAACACATTTGGGTTAGGTCAGTTTGTGGAAGACAAGCCCTGTTGGGAAAATAATTTTGGCAGTAGAAACTAGAAGTTCTTCCATATCTGAGAAGCTGCTCTTGACTCATGGTTTGTCTCAGCGGAATAAATAGTTAATGCGATTGTTACTGCAAGACTGCACCTTCATTTCAGATTGTTTGTTCTGGAGAGGTGAATGCACATGGGACGAGTTTGACGTGTGGGAAAGGAGGTTCAGGGGGCATTCAAAGGGAAGGACAAAGCCAGAAGGGTGATGGCTGGGCTGGAGGCAGGCGCCTGGCCTTGACACTTACTGCAGAGTGTGGACTTTGGAGGTGCCTGGTCCATGGGGAAGCAAGCCCAAAACCTTGAGGTGCAGCTGCGGGAAGGAGTGCAAGGAAAGGACTGCATGAGATCTGCCTGCTCCAGACACGCATCTGAGGCTGCTGTAGGGCTGACCCGACCCACATGCTGGTGGTGACCTTCAACCAGTCAAACACAAGCCTCTCTGAACCACATTGTTTCAGAGCAATGGCTCTTCAAAGCATGCCTGGCATGCACCCTGGCTTCGGACCCATGCAGAACTTGTTTGGTGTTGCCTTGTGGCTCCTGCTTTGCTCATGCTGGTGTTAAATGTCCCTCAAGCATCGAGTAAAAACATTGGCAAAATGGCAAAGTTGTAGGCTGAGAAACTGGCTTTGAACACGTGAATTCAGTTTGTGTTGGCATATCATGGATTTAGATGATTTAGAAATGGTGTAAAATTATGCAAAAGAACTGAAATAATAAATATGGATTGAGGCAGAAACAATGTGGAAAAGGGTCGCTTGCCACCTTCCCCAGTTAGCCCTGCAGTGGGCTGGTAAATAGACATAATGCCTCCGTTAGGCATGGCAGAAATGGCAATTTAGACAAATTCATGATCAGCAGTGGGAGGGGTATATTAAATTTTACCACTGGTATATCTTGTACAATGGAACACAGGTGTCTTCTGGGAAACTTAGTTAAAGTTTTAATAGAAATAGAAAAGGCTGCTGAGGGTTAGGTATTGAGACATTTTGCGTCCTCATGCAGAAATGGAAATATTTTTAAAGAACTGAGCTTGACCTCCTTGGAGGTTCTCCACCCAAAATGTTCAATGTGTGTGTAATATAGAACAAGGATTGGCAAATTTTTTCCTGTTTATTTGGTGTGTGTCATCTAGGGCTGTGTCATACTCTACCTTTAGAAATAAAAAGCCTGAAAACTCCTTTATTAAGGATGTTATTGAGACCCACTTTTTTTTTTTTTTTTT
>VZTJ01006682.1:2317414-2340034 GCA_013397795.1 Orthonyx spaldingii
TTTTTTTTAACTCTCCGAGAGATTGTACTTGAAAAACAGCAATGTGTGCAGGAAAAAAGAGTCTACTGACAGAGCTATTGGGCAACAAGGAAACTACAAAGCAGAAAGCAATAGTGCATTTCAACATGCATATCTACTGCAGGTTTGCTTAATTCTGGATTTTGAAATGCAGAGCAGAGGGGAAGAGACATGAATTTGAGGGTGAAGAAGTCAGGTTGCTGAGGTATGGACATGGATTAGTAGCCTCTGCAGGTTCCAACAGCTTCAGCTGAGGTTAGAAAGGTGAAAGGAGGACAGAGCCTGTGAGCCAACGGGTTAGCACAGAGGTTAGATATGGCATGTTTGTGCAACTGTCAAGATGAAACAGTTAAAATCCCAAAACAACCCGTTTGGGTGTTTTTTGTTTTTTTTTTTTATCCTCTTGGGTGTGAAAAGTCCAGGCATACAAGTGGTCAGTGCAAGTAGGGCATATCACAGCTTACCAACTTATTTGAAAAACTCTGTATTATAAATACAGCATGACTTTGAAGTTCCCAATAGACAAGAGATTGCTGTTTTATCAAATTGGATGTTCATATTGTTTAGAAGTTACTGACTGACTGCCCTCCAAACCGTATCACAATTTGAAATAAACTGAATCTGGAATCGTTGTACCTTTTAAGGCATGTTGAAAATAAGCTGTATTTTATTCTTTCCTCTTTAGGAGTTGTTCATGGTATCTCTGCCTTTGTGTCCATCTTTTACCTCTTCCATTCTTCTTAACTACTTGAGCATTTGCTCTTTATTTTCTTTAATTGCTCTGAAAGCTCTGAGGAATAAAAACAACCTCTGTAAATCACACAAATAGCAGCACTAAAACTAGGGTGTTCTTTATGCAGCACCAAAGGAGTATGTGACCTTACATATTCACACAGCAGGGAGAGACAACATTTGATAAGAGGAAAGCTTCATGGTCCATCCATTGGAGGTCTCCTCAGCCTTGTCCGGAAAGGAGTTCAGGTGGGCTGAAACAGTAAGAGGAGCTCTAACTGCACAAGATTGTGTGGGGGGACACAGGTAAAAAACGTTTCCCCTCAACTTTTTAAAGAATGAAAGACCTGGTATTTCCTGCTTGTTCCTCCATTTCTTCAGCTATTTCTTGGAGAAAAAATGGTTTCGATAGGAAATCTCTGCACTGTTTCTTCCTCAAGCTTTTGCAGGTTTGTTCCCTCTGGCAGCATTGGTTTATAGACTCAGCAACAATACCAGTACTCTAGTTCTTTATTTCTGGTGACAGGAGGTTACCAAGCAGCTCATATGTCCACAGGAGTCTGCCTGCTTTTGCCTCATCAAATGGGATTGTGTAGCCAAGAGGCATTAACAGGTACTTTTGAAACAAAGCCTCTGACATGGCAAGAAGCTCTGCTGAGATTATGCAGTCCAAGGCAATGGTATCTTTATATTTTTTCCCTTTAGCTCTTTTACCTCTACACTGGCTGTTTCATCCCTTATTCATGGTCCTTAGATATATGGCATTTATTTTTGATCAAACCTGTAGCAATACTGTCTCATAACCATTTGAGCTCTTACATTTAAGGGAGAATGAGCAGACAGAGTATTGCTTTTGCACACAGGTCTACAGAGGTTTAATCAGTCTAGGATTCATTGGAGCTACCCTGGGAAATAAGGGTTTGCAGGTTCATGCATTAATATTGCGAGGCCTTGGTCAAAAGCTCATTTAAGTCAAGGAGAAATTCCTCACTGAATTCAACTTGCTCCAGACAGTCATTTTTTCATAGAGCTGAACCTGAGGAGAAAGTACATTTGAAATCCATTCAGAACCAAGTTTTCATTCAATGACATTTATGACTATGTTTTGTCCATTTCCTGTTGAACATTTGATAGCTGGAGTTCACAAGTACAAGCATTGCAAAGATGATTTTTTTTAACAGAAATGTGATTTTTTTTTTTTCTCCTGAAATTTATTTTTGATTGCAGACTGATGATAAACCCTGTAATTTGTTCTGCAGTTTCACTTACACAACAGCTACATAATAATTTTGTAAGTTATAGCAGTGACTGTTTTGAACTGCAATGGTTTCAGCTGTAATACTTCATGAAGTATTAGCTGAGAAATTATTAACTGTAGAAATTAACTGGATTTGTAGGATATCACAGCAACAAAGGTGGCTTGAAAAAAAATTGCTGCATCAGATACGAGCCAGCACAGTTTGTTAAAATGGAGAGAAACTATTCAGAATTTGCAATTGAGGCTACAGATTGGTCATGTTCTTGAAGTATAGGTTTATAATTTGTCACAGGAAAATAACTCCATAAAGCAAAACCGCTGAGGTGTTTTAAGATGATCTATTATGTGGAGGTGTCTAGTACAGCCATTTTGGATCGGTGTCATGATAGGAAACAGATGGTATATATGTTTATGTTTAACATTTAAGGAGGTATAGAAAGCAATTGGGAGGTGATGTATTTTGTTAATGGGCGAGTAAAGCCTCATATGTACAGTTAAAATAGAATGTAAGAAACAAGCAACATTTTTTCAGCACAAATGAGACAATGCAACAACAGCTTAAGTAGATTTATTTGACTTGTTTCACTTTAAATAATTTTAATGAGAAATTCTCTAAATGTTTTTGAGCGGAGATAGAAAGTAATCTGGTAACCACATGTCTCGATGTATGCCAAGCTGTTCTTTAACAGCACTTTCTTTCAATACAATATAAATTTAGCTGGAATTAGCGTTGCTGAATATTAGTCCCTCAGTGCCTCACTTGCTAAACCTCCATATTCTTTTTATTGCCTCTGTGCATTTCAGAAGCAGAGTGTGTGGTCAGTTCTGGACAAAGGCAAATTATCTAATGGGGCTGGGCAAGGCAATGTATTGGTGAATTCTGTAGCAAACAGCTCGGTAATAATTCAGGAAGGTTGCAGATCTGCACTGGATACAGTAATATACTTTTCTTGTAATGTGCTACCTTTGGATTTGATACTGAATATATCAAAAATCTAGTTATGCATGCAAAGCTGTATTTTTCTGAGTTTTATGTACTTCACCTTACACACGCAGTAGTATGTTTTTTCATTTATAAGATTTATCTTCAAACATGCAGCGATATGACTAACGCTCATTTCCAAGCTCTGCTAGGCAAGCTACTCAGTCTTCTGGGGTTTTCTTTATTTGCTTTTGCTAAGTATGAAGAGGACATTGAGGGCAACTGGATTTTAGTAGATCCTCACTGTAATTAATTATTCATCAGCAGTAGAAGTATTAGCAGGAGCAGTCAGACATGCAGAGGAGGCTGAGATCTTGCTGTCGTGAACCTACAGGGAGAGAGGCTCTTCCATCCAAGTTCTGCCTATTAGGCCACGACACATTTGGAATTACCCACATTCAAAGAGAGAGAAAGTAGTTTTACAACCTGTTTTGATGATGTCAGCATTTTCCCTTTTTCTGGTCAGACGGTTAACGCTGGTGATATTGTTATATCCATATTATAACTCCATTCTACCCCCCCGTCTGTCACAGATGGATTAATTCTGGACTCATTCTCACCAGGATGGGAACTCCCAATGCAGAACACGGGGTTTCAATGCACTGTAGTGGGCATTTTTAGGTGATACCTTGTAATGCCCACCCCTGTCTGACATAATTGGGTTATTTCTCATTTCATAATTTTGTTTTCTATTTCTAACCACTTCCTTCTGTCATATAACTGGTATATTCTAAGTGAAATGATTTGGATCTACTGATATTTCTTCGTAATTTGAAAAAAATTGTTCAGAATTAATCTTTTATCCTATAGACAGAAAAGAGTAAATAGGAGATGTAATAATGTTATCGTATTAATGGGATTTGAGCCTTGGTAGGAAATAGATGCATTATTCATAAGGATTGATGGTCTTTAGTGTCCCAACAGCCTGTTGTGGGGCTTTGGAGGTATTAGACTGGTCACTGGAGAGAGGGTTGCCCTAATGCTCAATAAGATAGACTAAGAATATCGCTAGAATTATAAAGCAAAAACCAATCAAATCCTAAATATAAATGCGACGATACAAATCCATCCCCTAGTTATCTCTAGAAACCACCCTGCCTCAAAGGGTTGTCAGTGACTTGTCCCTTATTATCTTTAATCAAGCAGAAGAGAGAGGCATTGAACGCCACAGTGGGTCTGTATAACAAGGCGCTGCAGGTGAAATCCAGAGTCTGTGGTTCCCACTATCCGTGTGCTGCCGGCCGGCCCCGGCCCCGCCAGCCAGGGAAAGGGCAGTGAGGAGACAAAGGGATGCAGTGTTTGCACAGGGCCTCTGAAGTCCTCTGTAGCTTCTCCTATTTTCCATTCCCAATGTCCAGACCGCAGATGCTTCATCAGGCAAAACCAGCCTGGATGCCTGTAGGTAAAAATTATGTGGTAACACGCAACAAAGAAGCTGACTAAAGGAGATTTCTGCAATAAGGTTTCCAGCACTTACACAGATGGGATCTACCCAGACTCTGGTCTCTGTGCTCTGTGACAGGACATTATTTATCTTAATTATAATGGATAACTTAAAAAGAAAAAAACAGGGAAAAAAATGAAATAAAAAGAGTGTGTATTTTTTCATGTATCCAAGCAGATTAGGCATTACACTTAGAATATTTGTCAGAGAAGCTAAAACTGCTAGCCACCAAAAAAATGTAACTGTGTAATTCAATATTAAAAAATATCTTTTTCATTACACGTGAAATATCTTGGGATAATAATGAGGTCATAAAAGACTCATGTGTTTGGCCAGGAGAGAGAAGAACATTCGTAAAAGAAGAGCTGTGGGATACAGCTCCTTTTGACACAAAGGGCAGCACCTAAAATCTGCTCAGATGGTTCAATGTAAAGCAGATTTAAGCCTTGATTCTGAAATAAGGTCTGTGCACACACCCTTCCAACCCTCACCTGCTGTCCCGTGAGACAGCCCAAACCATACAGGACTGCTTTGGAGCACCCCAAAGGACCGGGGCCATCTCTGATAAGAGACGTGACGTCCCAGAAGGAGATGTCCTCAGCCAAAGTCTGGACCACACCAGAACCCTGAAGTGATAAACTCAAGTGGAAAGAGTGGGTCAAGCTTCATGAAGAATGTAGATCTTTGTGATACTTGTGTTTGAAGACACAAATCAGAGCAAGGGTGCTGAGACAAAACCTTCAGCCTTCATACAGTAGCACTTGGCTTTGGTCAGGGTTTGGTAAGAGATGCCTGCCTTGGTGGCCCTTAGCAGAAAAGGCAGCAGAACCCCCATACATTTTGCTCTCCTTTAGGCCCGTGACATGTAAATATGAGCGAACATTTTAAGTCTAAAATGAAGTTCTTAATATGAAGGCATTAACAAAGAGAAAATAATGACAGACTATTAGGACCCCAAGAATTTAATATTTGTTATTAAAATTTCCATACATGTGCACACACTTGCATAAATGGAAACAGATTTTCTTGTCTAGGATTTTTATTTTCTATGTAATATCACATTCCAATAGAACAGTGTCCTTAAAGAGTCATCTATGGGATTGATAATAGTATTCCAGACTTACACTAGGGTATAAGGTGAAACCAGCTGAAAACACTAAATAAAACAACTGTGCTAGTGAAACAGATGAAAAAAAAAAAACCAAAAAACAACACCAAAAATCATTAAAGGAACAAAAAAAGCCAGTTTTTAAGGTTGTTTTGGTTTTTTTTTGGTTTTTTGGGGTTTTTTTAAATCTAACACTTTGTGTGAATCTGAGTAAGTAAATACATCAACATTGAAGTTGTTGATGCTTATTTTCAATGAATCATAGATCCACGTTTCCACAAGTTAGAGACCAGGTCTTTACAAATCTAAATTACTAAGTGAAAGGTTTCCTTAAATGTCTGAAAATGATGCTTTTTTCGGATTTTGTTTGGTTTTTACAAATTTAAATTCTATATTTTGAATCCAGCAGAGTGCATTTGGAAGATGTTTTCATGATATTTTTTACAACAGAAGTTAGAAACTTCTGTTTTGAAAATGAAAGTTACGAAACTAAAAAATAAAAAAAGCAAGTTACTCAAGGTCATAGAATGAAATGGTGTGGACTGGTCCTGCTGAGGCAAGTGTGTGCAAATTAAATTATTTGCTAGAGTAGATAAGTAGTTTCCTTGATTTCATGGGCCAGAAGGGATGAGCCATGTTTTCCAGTCTGACAATGTCTGGGAAAAAAGATATTACAGCAAAACCACCCCTAAAATCTGGCAACATGGCCCTGCTTCACCTGAAGTCCAGAGAAGCAGCTGAGTCTTAGAAGTGCCTAAGGAGTGTCATTAGATATTCCTCTGTGGGAAGTCCATGTGAGCATTGCTCTGTATTCTTTTTTCCTTTATGTGGTTCAGCCTCACATTTTTATCTCATTATTCTTAGCATTGGTAAGTAACTATGACAGGAAGACAGAGTGGAAAAGTAAGGCTTGTTAAGACTATTATACACCAAAAGGATCATGTCATAAATGAGATTTCTGTCTGCCCAGTTTGGGATATAATTAAGTTATCATGTTCAAGGTGGATGGGTTTGAGACAATAAAAGGGCAGTGGAGGTTGTTCAGTTTCAAATAGGTGAATCTTTTTATGCTGAGGAGCTATATGGATGTGATTTCTTGGAGTGGTGAGGGACATCAGCTCTCTCCCAGCTAAGAAAATGCTATTTTATTGCGGCTCATTTCCGTGGGCATATCACTAGTGTGCATTCTCCTCTGGCTTTGGTCTATAGAAACCTCTCAAGAGTAAAAACAATAAACTTAGCACCCTGTGGAAGAGTAACGTGCTGAAAATTTCACTGTCACTTAATTCACTTTTGAGGAAAGTATATTTAAGGCAGTCAATAATGAGCACATGCCAATACTATGGACCCAGCAAGGAAGTGTCAACAAAACCGCAACAGGAAAACAGTGAGGCTTTTGCTTGTTTTTGAGAAAATACAATGAGTCTAATGTTGCTGCTTTCTCATTTTTTTCCTATGTTATCAGCGTGGAAGGCTGGGCAGGACTTAGCTGAATCACTGCTCAGAAGTCAGTCCAAAATGTGAGTGAGTCAAGCAGTGTATGGGCTACAGACTGACATGTGTGTTTAGTGTTGGTAGGGTTTGTCCTGCAATTCTTGAGAGCATAATGGATGAGGGTTTTTTTGCCAGCAAGTAGCCACAATCATTATATGAATCATTCAGGAAAAGTATATTGAAAGATATCATATCATAAAGCTGCAGAGTTTTCCACTGAAAACAGCAGCTTAGAAGAGCTTCAGAAGCATGTTAACAAAGATGGTGCCTTGCTGGGATATCTATTATTAAACACACACAAAGAGATCGAGCTGGAGTGGGGGAGGGAATGTTGGAGGAAGGAAAGGAAGAGAAGAGGGATCATAAAGAGTGACAAATAATACTTTTAAACATTATATTCTTCATTTCCAAATTCAAGATTTAAACACAGAGTATATGTTTGGGGTTTTTTTTTCTACTTATCTTTCTTCCTCCCTCTTCCTTTTTAAATTCCTCAGAAAGAGTAGGACAAATCTGTCCTCAGGGTTTTGCCCTGCTATCTTTCACCTTTTTCAGTCTGCCATTTCTTCAAAAAGGAAATGCTGTCTATTTGTGATTTCAAGCTGTGCAACTAGTGAAATATTAGCCAAGACCTAAGTTCTTACTCTGGCAAAATAATTTTGCTTTCAATAAAATCTTGGGGCAAGGGGGTGGGGGGTGGTGGTGGTGGTGGGGAACAGGGGGGATTTGACAGGACAGAGATACAACCAGCAATAATAATAAATTAATACTGTACTAATTCTAATCTACAGAGCAATGTTCTTCCTTACCTCCCCTTTGCCATGCAGGAATGTTCTGGAAATGGGGGCCCTGTGGGATATGAAGGTGGCTGCACAGTGGGGAAGGCAGCTCCGTCCTCATCCTCAGCAGAGGGAGGAATGGGGCAGTGGTGTCCCTGAAAACAACATTTGCTGGTGGTCACACTCCCACAGGGGAACAGTGGACAGAAGGACAAGCCCTGGGCATGGGGCTGTGCTGCTGCAGCTGGGCAGGCTCAGCAGCTGGGGGTGACTCCCAGGAGCCCTCAGCCCTGCTCCTCCGTCTCTTCCCTGCATTTGCCTTCGCAGCTGCGGCGGGTGGATGTTTCCCACTCTGGCGGAGAGAGACGTGTGCCTGTCCACATTAACATTACTGTAACACAGCGTTTCATCATCTGCACCACTGTTGCACC
The DNA here is from genome assembly GCA_013397795.1 of Orthonyx spaldingii. Lineage (NCBI taxonomy): Eukaryota > Metazoa > Chordata > Aves > Passeriformes > Orthonychidae > Orthonyx > Orthonyx spaldingii. The sequence goes on from VZTJ01006682.1 coordinate 2,325,661, forward strand.
AGCGTTTCACGGCGATCTTGGCAGTCCCAATTCTTTATTATGGATTCCTAATGACAGACTACAGAAAGAAAGAATTGCACAGAAGTTGTATATTTGTCGTTAAGGCTTGAAAACAAAGAATGTCAAACAGTCAGAGCTGCTAAGGAACGAGGGAATGAAATTAGGCTACCTGTGCCCCACTGTGCTGAATCTGGTCCAGCTTTCTAGAAATGTTGATTCAGCAAAAGCAGGTGGCAAGGAATCTAACTGGAACAGCAGGAGCAACTAGATTTCAAAGTTTCCTCTTGTCACAAACCCATTTCTTCAACTTATTAGGTTTGAAATTGGTTGTACATGCATTAAAGAATCCTTCTTCCTCCTGCTCTTTTTGCAGTACAGGGAACCATGTCTCTTCTTAAAGCAGATATTTTGGGGAAAGAGCTTTGTATAAAAATCCTGGGTTTACATACATAAAATCAGAAGCAGCATGTTTCCATGAAAAAAATTCATGGCAACTTTAAGTTTTGTTTAATGAAGGATTTCTTAACTATTTTGACTAAATATATATACATATATTGTTTATTTGCTTGTGAGATGCAGAAAAAATTTAAATCCCTGTTTTTAGAATACTTTCAATGGCAATAACTCACATTAATTATTAATGGAAGCAAATGACTGAAGTGACCCAGATTTCTTTTTTGCTTTGTTATGAGAAATAGCTGCATACAGAAACCTGTATTTCTGGTGAGCAAAAGTATTTTGTCACTCACAGCTCCTAGACCTATAGGTTAAAGCAGAGAAAGACATATCTGTTCTAAAATGAAGTTGCAACTTCAGTTTTAAATCTAACCATGATAAAACCTATGTGAATAATATGTCAGATGAGCATAAAACCGACTGTCTAAGGACATTAGCTCCTTAGAAATATCATGGACTTTTTCTCCTGGTATCAATTTAAATTTGGGGATATCTCCATCAAAGTCATTGGAGTCAGAACTGTGTAAGACTGACGTGATAGCAAGATGTCATCCTGCCTGCCTGTGTGACATCTACCATCTTCATCAATTCAAAGACTGAACTTGGGCCACACGTATAATAAACAGACATATTGTTTTCTGGGACAGGCATAGCTGCCAAAGAATTGCACTTGAAAAAACATCTGTGGGCTTAGTGTTGATCTCAATGTTAGTCCACCCAGATCCTCTGCACTGTGCCATCACGACAGCAGTTTCAGAAAGATCTCATGCAGACAGAGACTCAGCTGTGTACAGACACAAATTTGGGCTTTCTTTGAGGAGCAGGAGGTGCACTGCCCACACCTCAGAGCTCTGCACTCAGACCACCAGCCCTGGAGACTCAGGCTCTCCCCCAGTGCCAGGCACCCTCCTGGGCAGTGGTTTGGCAGAACTGACTGCAGGGTATCATCCTTCCCAGCTGAGGAAGGCAGCTGTAGATAGATATCTGGTTTGAGTTTCAGTATGAAGGTCCTAAGTCTGCCTGTGTATGGTACAGGCAGTATATGTTCATAAACCATTCAGAAGTCAGTCACCTAAAACTGCAATACACCTCTTTGTAGATGTTAAGGCCCTTTCTTGTACTCACTCCTAACACATTTTCTTCAAAAATCTCACTCTTGCATAGTCAGTGTCATAAGGGCTATCTGTCTGAATGCATATATATATATATCTATATATATATATACATTGCATTTTAAGTTAGGTAGCTCACTGTCCTTGACTTTTACAAGAAAAGTAGGTTTGAAAGAAATAGGAAGATTAATATTGACTTAAACAACAAAGCAAAACGTTTCATATTTGAGAATTCAAGTGGCTAAAGATATTAAATGAGTCACTATGTGGTACTTTAGTAGTTTCATAATATTTTGTTTTTATTGGTGGGTCAAATGAGTCAGCTGACTGTAGGTAGGATTTAAGACAATGGGTAATTAGCGTATGGGTGAGTAAAAATATATACTGCATACCTTTCTGTCTCCACATGTTATTTTTCCTTAATCTGATACCAGACTCATTCGATAAAAATGACTCAGCTTTTGCTGAGTTGGCCCTACCACTGACAAACTCACCCTTAGGAAATGATATTTTCTCCTCCCAGAAGTGTGCTTGCAATATATTGTCAATTTTAAAGGTTGAAATTTTCAACCTTTAAAGAGTAAAAGAACATGCTTCTAAATTCTTTTATAACTATTATAAAAGAATGTTTTTTTATTTCCCTTGAGAAGAATGTGAAAACATGAGGTAGACATAGTCAGTAAAATTTCTCCATATTGTATGAAGAATCAGATTTAATTTCTCATTATTTTTCTTCCTTTCAGTGAAGTTACTGCCTATTGTCCATTTCCACCCAGAGATGGAATAGCTAAGGAGGGAGAATAGTTTTAAAAATTATATATTTTATTTGCCTTGTTTAAATCAGCACATCTCCAAACATGACAGTTCAACTACCTGCTGAAGATGTAATTCTCATTAAAAATACAAACAACAAGCAAAAACCAATACCAAACCACACTTTATATATTTTATAGGTTAATTTATTTTATAGGTTAATTTATTTTGCAGGCTTAATTCACACAATATTTACAAGGCCTTTGGCCCTGCTTTACTTCATACTATTATGCTAGAGCATTGTCTGATTCTATGATACTGGACTGGCCCTTCCACACTGGTGTTCTATTTTCAGCTAATGTGAACCAGGGTAGCTCAGTAGATGCATCAATTTATACTGCATTTGAATCTCAGACTGTAGTCTTTTTAGAGTTATTGTTAAAGTGAAATAGGCTGAAGGAGGAAAAATGATGAAGACTAAAAAGGTTTGGAACATTTTTTCAGGTGGCCTTCTCCCTAGTGAAATCAGAGCTCTATCTATAATTTATGGGCAGAACAAGACACCTAAAAATAGGGTTCAAAGAAGCCAGTGCTTTGTGTGAAGTATTAAGCAGTAGGAAATGACAAAGAAATGATCAGACTTCTGCTCTGCCATCAAAGGTTGTTAAACGAACACGGGGTTAGAGGAAAACACCTTTTCCCATTTTGGATTTGCAACTACAAATGACTCTTGGAATTAGTTTCATCTGTCAGCTTCATCTTTTCTTGCAAAGAGCAGAAGTGATATTCTCTTGGTATGTGTGAGATCCATGTTCCTATATCTCTGAAACCCACCTTGGGGCAAGAAATTGCACCAATGTTTTCCACAGTTCAGAAAAACAATCACTCTCCTTGGAGAATTCAGGAATGGTGCTGGAATTCAGTATTCAACTAGAATTGCTCCATCCTATCTAGATTAAGAAAATTCTAATTGAAAGAGAGACTGGAATTTTATCTCACTAGTCTCCTGAGTTATTTTCTCCATGCTTGTTTAACTCCTAGATCTCTATATCTGAAATCAGAAAAGGATCAGATTTGAATTTAAGCCTCCCCTATCTTAAAAGAATCCTTTAACCACCAGGTTGCTGAAAATAGGGAGGCATACTCATGAAATATTTTAGTTTTGTTTTAGAATCTACATTCAGATTAGCATGTTAACTGGATTGGGAACTCAGGTGCAATTCAAAGGCTTGGTTTCATGAGGATGTCAGACTGTGAATTTCTATGCAACAGGTACAGATCAATGGCATTTTACAGATCATGCAGGAGTAACCTAATCCATCTGAAGCCAATGGTAATCCTCCCAATAACTCCAGTAAACTCTGCACATGGCTACCTACACGCCTGTTATTCTGGGACAATGTGTGTTGCTGGTTTCTTCACTGTGATCAAAAATCCCCACATGTACTTATAACAGTAAAGGATCAGCAGCTTCTGCCTATGCATCTATATTTCTGTTTAACTTAATTTTGTTCCTCTAAGGGTTGATTGCTGACTTTGGATACTTGAAGGTTTTTCTAATACAGTTTTGATCTCTAGGAATTCCTTCCTTGCCTTCGGTACTTAAGAGAGGGAAACAAAAGCAGTATTTCTGGTGCCATGTATTGTGTGCTCACGAGAACAAGTTCCTTCCCCTTCCTCCTGCTGCCTGAAAGACTCTCTGATAAAACCAGTGCATTTTATTTTTACATGACTTGTGGTGCTCTTAAGATCTAACATGTTATCTGGGTAGGCATCAACATTTTACAGGAATCAAGAATCTTTTTTTACACCTCCAAATTCATAGTTCTCCATCAAAGATTTTAGCCCAAAGAGCAGTTAATAAAGCTGGATGACCTCTTGCTCTAGGATTTTTTAAGTCTCTTTCAGACTAAAATTAGATTTCCTCCTTTAGGAAGAGAAACAGACCAGTGTGTGACCCTTGAACTGTCAATCATCTGGAAATAAAGCAGGGAACTGATTTCTCTCAGAGCAGCAGAATGAAATGCTCCAAAATAATAATAATAATGTGGCTATACATATTTATAAGCTCATCATTATTAGTCTTTAGTATGATTGCTCCTATCTGATATTCAATGGTAATTTTGGCCCATGGATATATACTTTGTCTTAGTTCCATAAGATACTTTAATTTCAAATAAATCATGCTTTAAGTGAGTTAACCACTAATTAACTGGTAAGTCTCAAATAATAGTCATCTATAAGCATAGCATCCCACTCCTGCACAGAAGGGAGCATCCAAGATTCATAGATGCCTGTGGTCAAAAAAGAATGGCAAAAGCCAGAAAGGTCCACAAAAAAAATTCTCACAAAGTTTTATTAGCAAATTACACACTCAGCATGAAAATTGTCATATATTTGCCTTTATTTTCTAATAATAAAAGAAAAAAAGAGTGAAGAAAGAGGAAGTTAAAGTGAGATCAGATGAGAGGAAAGGAGGTCACCAGTCCTGGGTCTAGCATCAATCCAGATGACAGGGCACCACCTGGACTTTGTGGGGGTTCCTTTGCATAGGTAAATTTTCCCCACCCTGAGATTAGGTTTCTTGTTCTTCATGCAAACGAGCGAGCATGTGCAGTCTGTTCTTCTGGACCATTCTGGAAAAGGTTTGAGGGGCTTTGAGGGTCTTATGGCATTCTTGATGTCCCTCTGCTGGTCTTGCCTGCTCCCCAACCCCGTTCCTGAGCTTGTGCTGGTCTGTGTTGTGGATCAGAACAGAAAAGTCAGCCCCAGAAGGATGCTGCCCTACCTCCCTACAGCCCCTATTCCAGCCACATCCTGTTCTAACTTGCCCACTTGAGTGGCCATTGTTGTTTGAGGCACAGCCAGACATTAACTCCTTAATGCCCAGACCTCCACAATGATAATTAAATGCTCTAATCATGTTTGATAAGTGTCTTTATGTTGTCCAGTAGTGCTTAACACTTCAATTCATCATCTGGGAGTAAATAGAAAGCCATTACTGAGAAATAAATTAATGGAGCAACACTGGAAAGAAAAGTAAATAATAATTAATTGATGAAGGGAGAATTCCCTTTCACACACGTGCATTTTAAAATACCAAATGAAACAATTTCTTTCTAGGAAAAAGATGGTTGACCATATATTTATGATAAGGGACTATACTGTGGAAATCAGTTTGCAAGCAGCTATAAGAATGAACAATAATGAAATAATGTGCTAAAAAAAGAAGAGAAAAAAGGGAAGAAATACCAAGAGGCTTGTAAGGGTTTATCCTTGGCTGATAAACAGGAATGGGGGGGCAGAAGGGACACATTTTTTCCTTGTTGTGTAGTAAAACTGATTCTGTATGGTTATGACAGTCATATGTTAAAATAGCAATTGAAAATTTAGAGAAGATGCAAAGATAGATGCCACACTCTGAGAGATGCCACGATGATAGTCTGTTTAATTGAATGAAAAGCACACTGAAAGGAAGCTTGTTTACAGCACCTAAAAAACCCAAATGATTTTTCTCACCCCTTGCAGGTGAGCAAGACAGAAGTAAAAAAATAGCCACTGTTTTCCAGAACTCATTTTCCTCAGCCTTTTATATTTATGTTGTTAAGAGGCAGTTGTAGCCACTCCTGTATAGTAGAATGTACCTCTAAGTTGTACAATCACAGGGCATGGGCAAATGCCGAAAACTAAAGAGCCTTTTAATTTAGAGGTGGGGGAAATGAAAGAGATCAGTACTCAGAAGAGGGAATCAGACAAATTCAAATGAAAAGTAAGACACAGTTTTAAGAAAGAGGAAGATTAGCTGTTGGAGCAATTTGCCAAGGCAACTACGGGGAACTTTGATGTCTGCAGGTAAAGACTGGATCTCCTTTTGAAAGAGATGATTCTATGAAATAAAATTTTGACATTAATACTGGAATAAGTGGGTGAAATTTTAAGGCCAATATTGCGCTTCAAAGGTTAGAGCAGAGATCTTTGGCTTTAGATTCCACTTCTGAGAGCCTCTGAATGTGGAAGAAGAATGCAATTTCTCATTAATTTAAAGGGAAAAAAGTATGACTGGTTAAGCACTGGTACTGGCTGTCAGGAAATCATTAAATCTCTACCTGTAGACTTTTAAAACTCAGCTGGAAAATGCCCTGGAGTAGATGATTTCTGGAGGTCCAGTCTAGTATGAACTTTTCTATGGTTCTGCAGTTTTCCTGATGTGCAAGATACTGGTGACATTTCATGCCACTTATAAATTATTATTATATTTCATGCATTTATAAAAACTAAGACGTCTACAGATGGGCTCTAACTTCTAGTGATGTCCTTTTGTTATCTGACTGAACAATGGATGGTCAGTACAACTTTTTATCTGGATGTGATCAAAGACAAAATTGCATGTCTTGAAGACTTTTGATAGTTGTTGTAAGGAAACCATTTGTATTTTGATTTATTGCATTGTTAAATGTATAGTTTGCAAAGACATTTTTGCTTGAAAATATTGGAAAAACCAAATTAAATAATTGGTAATTCAATCTAGATATTGCTTTACTCAGGTTCATTTTATAAATATGGGCTTTGCTCATGCTTCTCCATGCACTCATACTCGGATGATGGTTTGAGAACATGGCACCACCAGCTCTAATGTGTGTGGAAAGAATGTCCTTAATTAGGACAAAGTGGTTCATTAACATCATTTGAAACCCTGATGTGAGTTTGAAAACTGTGCGCTATGGACACAGCAGAGATTGTATGGCAGAGAGGAGCACCAGAGCTTCCCCTTCCAGCAGGTGCTCCTGCAGGTGCCTGGCAGGAGGGCCCTGGCTGTGCCCCTCTTCATCACCAGCCCCCGGCCACAACACCAACATTTCACCTCCAGCTCAGCTGCTGTGCCATTTGCTGTTCTACTACCTTCCTGTATCAAAGGACATCTTAGATTAATTTTTTTCTTCATGAAGTGTTAATAGTGAAATCATTTCATTGCTTCTATTCTCAAATTAGTGGGCAAAACAAAAATGTGGCAAGGGAAGTCAAATTGTTTCTCACAGAGGCAAAGCAATGGTGATCTTGTCTGTCTGCAGGCAGAGCAGCTAATTGGGAAGGGAAGTGCTGTGATTTAGCACCCATGTCCTTAGATTTTAATCCAGTGTAAAGTGGCATAATTGTATTGATCTCAGTGCTGATTTACACTATGTGAGAATATTACCATTTATTTTTAACTTGCCTAAATTCCCTATCTGCTCTAGTATTGCTGATGCAAAGAGAATTAAAATACTCCAGATCAATCTAGTCTCCCAAAGTAACAATGAAACATTTATAACTGCAGCAAGAAAGGTGCACAGAAGCTCTTTTATTCTATGCTGCTCTTAAGAGTTAAGTGAAATTACTGAAGCATGTTCTAAATTTTATCAATTGTGACATATTTTATACTGGCATAGTATATTCAACAAGTGCATTAGGAGAGTGCTTAGCACTTTGTAATTACACTCATATTTCATTTTAAGATAATTTCATGCTATTCTTTCAAAACACGTCAAATGTGGAGCTGTAGTCTTGAAACAATAGGATGTGATATAAAAAATTCAGATCTAAAATTCTCTTCTACTTCTCCAATGGATATAACAAAAATACAGTGTGAAACTTTCATTCAAAAAAACTCCATAGTCAAAGAGATACTATTGATTTAAGTTACTGTTAATTTAATGAAATGCCATTCTCCTTTTTTTTGTCCTACTGTGCTCCCCCTCTCAATGAAAAATCAAGTTTTCAGTNCATATATGAAATTTATTACAATTAAACAATTATTTATGACATGTGGCTTTTGTACCTGTGAGGAAGTTTCTAACTCATCATTGTTAGTGTAGATAGGTGGTTACTCTTTTTTACAAAAAAAAAAAAAAAAAAAAAAAAAACCATTTCCTCTGGGGATTTGTTTTTTNAAAGACCATTTCCTCTGTGGATATGTGTTTTCTATATTTAGTTGTGCTTCGTGCAGAGTCTGAGAAAAAAAACTAGACAGCGCAGATTTATCCATATCAATTTCAGTGGGAATGCCACAAGTAAAGAGGTTGTAAAATCAGGACTTCAGCAAGAAAACAGCAAGTCTTGGTCTTAATAGGACAGAAGTTTTGAATAGAGAGGGATTGGAGCCAATTAATGCAATGACAAGCCAAGGAGAGCCATGGGAATTGCACACTGGAGGAATTGCTGGGCTGGATTCTAAATAGCAAAGGGAGAGGTTCTGATCTCACCAAAGCAAGGGCCTGTTCTCTATGCAAGCCTGGGGCCAGGGATGCAGGAGGTGTGTAGCAGTCCCCGTGTGATCCAAGGCTGCTTTCAAGCCGAGCTGCCTCGCTGCGGGCTGCAGGCAGGCAGCTTGTGCAAAGCTGAGCTGCAATTGGGCTGCAAAGCGTAATTCCCTGGCACTGCAAAATATACACAAAGAGGCATGAGCCTTTCACCACCTCAGCATTTCAGACCATATGCAAGGAGGCATTGCAATTAGGATACAAGTTCTCTGCCAGTTGAAAGACGCTGTGGATTTATTAATAATCCCGCTTCACTTTTGTTAGGAAGATATAAGAAATGTGGTTCTGGTAGCAAAGGATGAGCCTCCCTGTAGCTCGGGAGAGAGGCGGACGTGAGCTGGGAAAGCTGCCATCAAACACTGCCTCCACATTCCGTCTGTGTTATTTGTTGTGCCATGTGATAGATCTCAGAGTTAGCTTTTTGCACACCACTGTGCAACAAGAAGCGCTTGAGTCGTAGGAATAAAGTTGGGTAGCTCAGGAGAAAAGTTTGGGCTGCTCCTGGCTCAGCACTAGCTGTGGGAAACTGTACACAGGCTCTGTGGGGCAGGACAGGGCTGTGCTTGCTGCAAACAGGCACTGCAAAAATCCCACCAGAAGCGGCCAGACGTGGAGCATTGCAATGGGGCAGGGAGAGAGACAATCATGATCCAGTAGGTTTCACAGCTGGATTAACAAATTACATTTAAAGGACACAATCTGAGAAATTGAGAATACAGACTGGCCCAGGATTTGCTGTATATGTACAAAGCATACAACTCTGACATGGAGTTGTGCAGTTTGGAACAGCAGGATCAGCACCTGATGAACTGACTTACATTGTTTTGCTTTAATTAAGATGAATACTACAGACCTCAAAGGATTGATGCATATTCATGTAACATATATAGCTCAGGCTGCTCACCTGAACAGAGATTACAGCCCTCAGGTTATACAAGGCTCTAATAAAGTTTGTGTTGCATGTAATATATCACCAGTCATGGAATGTACTGTGATTTTTTTTTGGGAGGGTTCTTTTCAATCAAGGTTCTCAGTAGGTTTTCTCCATGACTCATTTTCACATTCTCATGCAATGCAACAAAGAGTTGCTTAAACCACTGTGGTTATCCCGGGCTGGGAAAATTCACAGGTGAGTATGTCATGTTGTTTGGCATGAACAGCAACTAGACAGTTCCTTTATTTAGTGCAATTAATCCTGCCTGCAAGTAGTGGCATTTTCCACAGTCTGTACCATTAAGTGGGAGCCTAGTTTTCAAAATTGATGCTAGTTCCTCAGTTGCATTCTTGGTTAAGGCTGGGTGTGTAATATCCCACAAGGTCATTTAAGGGAAGGAAATACCTCATGTTTCCCAACATCGTCAGTCCAGTCATGACCTGATTTTGCAATCTTACTCATATTAGGCAATTCCCTTGCATGTCATAGGATTACTTGCAATAGCTCAGGCTACTTGCTTTGAAGGATGATGACCTTGAATCTAAATTATGTGCTCCCTAATACCCTTCACTGTAGGAGAGGAAACAATCTCTCATACAGAATTAGAAGAGGAAGATGATCTTGAAACAGCACATGCAAATAACCTCCTACCACTTGTTTAATCGAGTAAGAGGTCAGCTCCCAAGAAAAATTTACATCCACAATGTATCATTACCATTATATAATATCTACCAAAAATATTTGCCGCAGTGAAAGTGTAGAACACGGGGTTAATAACCATTGCAAATGTTCTTTGCTGAATGCCAAACCAGCCCAAAATAAAGCACTCACTGTGCATTAAACAACAGCATCTAATGGTGGCAACCAAGGGGTCAGACAACATTATTGCTTCAAGTTCTTATTCTGTGGATGCATTTTTGGCCTTGAATCCCTCTTTACAGTACAAATTGCCAGCTTAAAGAGTGTTTTTAAAAGCAGTCCTTTGAACAGGAGTGGGAAGAGCATTTAAGCAGCTCCAAGGTCCCCATAGACACAGAGCTGGTGGAAGCTGTCAGGGGAATGTACTAATAACCCCCAGAAATGTACTATGATTGCCATTCTCCTTGCTTCAGTTTTAAATTTCCCCATCTCAGGCCATAAATGCATAGGTCAAGTCCACCTTGGTCACAGAGATCAAATATGTTCTCTGCAGCATTAACTTCGAGGGGTTTTTCATTTTTTCAGACTTTTTTTCGGAGGTTGAAATGGAACCTTTCTTTTTATATTGTGAACTCTTTTAATAGAAATCTTTTTTCTAGGAATCCTTGGAGAAGGTTATTGTATGTTACTGCTAGTCCTTGGGTCAAATTTTCTCTTGTTGTAGTGATTTAAATGGAGCTTTGCCAGCCTACAGCAATAGAGGATATATTCCCATGAGTTTTACATCATGAAATTTTATTGCTGGTGTTGATTCCTGGGGTTGCCACATACCTGAAGAACTCTGGGCAGAAAACCAAGAACTCCATATGATATTAGTTCTGTTTGCTGCACATGAAACTTCACTGATTTCACATATCCTCAGGTTTATGTTGTCTATAAAGTGAACACTGTTATCAGAGTATCTCATATTACAAAGGCAAAGAAAAAAGGCTTGCTGTAATATTTTCTTGCAGGCAAATAAGGGTAAGCTCTCTCTAAAACATCTGATGAATTTAGCAACAAGGCCCAACACATCAGAGCCAGATCTCTAATCCCCTTTCACCTCTAATATTTCCCTCCACAGGCTGTTGTAGGTCGACCATTATTCCTGCATTGACTATACTAAAATATTTGTTGCTTATAGCAAAGCTTTTTGCAGTAAAGGCTGTACAAACAGAAAATAATTTTGATCAGCCTTACTGAAAATATTTTAGATTTGGTAGTCATGGGAATATTTTTGTCTGTGATTATGAATGAAATAAATTGCATTAAATTATTAAATTGAATCTTCTATTAAAGCACAAGAAAAATCATGTTGTTTCAGTTAATGAAGTAACAAGAGCAGTTAACCTTGTAATGAATTAATGAGTTGTGTTGGAAAGGTTTGTAAAGTAGATAATGAGGAAGTTGAAGCAGAGTGTCCTTGAAAGACATCCGTGAAGCTATGTTTTGTAGGACATTTGACAAGTTAATATTTGACAGCATTGCCTGTAATGACACTGTAGAAAATGCATGATGTAATTCTTTAGTTACCCAATAAGGTCTGTGAAGTGTTGTGTAAGGTGGGCACTCAGTCAAGGCTTCCCAATGTGGATATGAATGAGATATTTTGTGGATAAGGAAACCAACATATTTAAGAACGTGGAGGAGAACAATCTGTGGCCCTGAAAAGAACACTGATAGCTCTCCTTCATTTGCTCCTGCTAAGTCAGAGAACTTTTTGGTAACAAGCTGTTAAGATTTCCTTGTTATACTTGTGCATATGCTCAGAACTGGAGTGAAAAATTTACAGTTTGTTGGTTTTAATGGGAAAGAAAACAGTATTTCCTACACTAGCTTTAAGGCAGCTGTTTAGGAGCATAAACCTAACTAAAGATCACAGAATCACAGAATTATTCTGAGATGGAAGGGATCATCAAGTGCAACTCTTAAGTAAATGGCCCATACAGAGATTGAACCTGCAACCTTGGCATTATTAGCACCATGCTCCAACCAAGCTAATCTGTGCTAAGGTAAGCAGTCATTATCTCATTTGACCTAAGTTTATATCAGACCAAAGACATTAGTCATTAAAATCCCTAAATCCTTTACTGCATCACACATATTCCCGTTCCAAGGAGTTTTGATCATCCCTTCTCATGAGGGTGTTAATCTGCTTTCTAATTTGCTGTCCCACCCATTTGGTATACCCTCTCAGTGGACCTTCCACATGGAGAAGAGTCTTTAATCTTCAACCCTGTTTATCTTCTCCTTTTGAGTAAACTCACACTAATTCTCTGACTACCAGCAGTCTAAAGTCAACTTTGGTAGCAGCAATCCTTCAGTAGAAAGCCCATCTTGCTATCCCTGCAATGTAGGAAAACTCATAATTAAGGTTTTCTCCCAATACTCGTCAGACACCTGAAAACCCTCACACCTCTTGCATCTTCCTTGACAGTCTTTAAGTGGATCGCAATTCCTTTTCCTCCCTTTTTGAACATCCTTGTTAGCAGTAACAAGGAACTATTGAGAACTGCTTAACAGATGCTTTTTCCTATTCAGTTGTGTATAGTGGAACCTTATTTCCAACCATGGCTCTCCAGAGGGATGATATTTAAACTTAGGAGAGATCAAATGTGATGTAAATGAAGCTTTAGTGTTTTTTTAATTATTATTTATTTCTCTTTTCTTTTTGTTTTTTTTGGTTTTTTTTCATGTTTTGGTTTCTTTGGGTGGTTTCGGAGAGGTTTGTGGTTGGTTTGGTTTGGTTTTGCTGTTGCTATTTTCCTTAAGGGTTTGTGTTTCCCCTTGCTAGACTCTATAGCTAAAGAAGAGAAATCAAGCCTAATCCTCACATGACATGATGCTGTGACACGGGGAACATCTGCATGCCTAGTCCTCTTGGGAAAATGATCAGGCTTTTTATTTATAGACAGCACAGTTTCTGGGAATTTCAGTCAAGAAGCAGGATGCCACATTCCTATGCACTGCATGGTTTGGAGGAAGGAGAGAGGAAATCAGTCATTTCCCCTATTTGGATCTAAGCAATCCACAATTTTTCCATTAGTGAGTATCTGCACATTAGGGTCTTGAGGATTGTAACACTGAAGGATGTTGCATCAGATGTGGAATTTCCAGCTTGGCTTGGCTTCTGCTGGCTTTTTCCTGATTATTATTTTTTTTTTTTAATTGACTGCTATTTATTGGTTTTTTCTTAATTGTTGTTTTTTCCTAAATTTGAAGCTTTAGAGGGCTGATATGCAATCACAAAGTCAAATTCTGTTTTACTTTTTCATCCAATTCTGTGCTTGGTTTGGGGTTTTGCCCTTTGCTTGATTTGTGTGGACACTGGATTTTTGCATTGAGAGGAATTGCATTGTCTGCTCTATGGTGATTGATAGGATGATTCATGGAATTTCAGCTGTTGCAGAGGGAACATGAGAGTTAGGGTGTTATTGCTCTTCTTTGCCTTTGTTCACCTCCTTGAGTGTTTTGCTTTAAGGAAACAAAGCAGATACGCTTTTGTTTGAGGTGTTTCTACCACTCTCTTGAGATTAAGAGTGTATCAACCACATATTTATCTTCCTGTCCTCAAGCTTTTACAAGGAACTCCTCAAAGTGTTCATGTAAAAATCTGATGATATTTTTGGTAAAAGAGCTGCACAGAGAAGACCTGGTTGTGAATACACTTGTTGCAGACTGAAGCCTTTTTTCTGTGCTATTGAAGGCCATTAAATTATTTCACAATGAGTAGTGTGTGGTACGAATTTTAGAGCCATATAAACTGGTCATTTATTTATTCTTATGCAAAAACAGTATAATACAGGGTGCAGAATGCTATCACTACAGAAATAGGCAAGCATTATTCAAAATTTTTATAGTGTTTGTATCAGAACACACATCACTATTTCTGGGAGAGAAAATAAGGCACAGAGAGAAGATCACCCAGCTTGTTCACAGACACCCAGCAAATGGCTCTTCGAGATAGTGAGTGAACCCAGTTTTCTCTAGTCCTTATTCAGGATTTGTCTTAGCTCAAATGTAAATGATTAGAGAGAGAATAAGACAGAATAGGACACCTGTATTAAAACACATAACCTTTCTTTCTTTCTTTTCTTTCTTTCTTTCTTTTCTTTCTTTTCTTTCTTTCTTTTCTTTCTTTCTTT
>VZTJ01006682.1:2340687-2407712 GCA_013397795.1 Orthonyx spaldingii
TTTTTTTTTTTTTTTCTTTTTCTTTCTGCTTTGCACATGGTGCACATATGAATACTGTCTTGTTTGTTTTTTTTTTTCCTGTAGAGCTGCTTATACCCTGTGGTTACTTCAGTGATAAGGTGCAGCTGGCCTGACATATGACTTTCCTGCTTGTTTTCTTTGCTATCATATTCCTCTCCTACATTACTATTCATTGTGAGTAAGGCTGGGAACGAGGCAAAGGAACTGTTTCATCTGTGACAATGCAAGGAGTCCATGGCTTCCACTTTTCTTTTTTGTTTGTTTCTGGGGTCAGATTCTTCTCTCTTGAGTACCAAACATTTGAAATTTGAACATGAAAGTCTGAGACACTCATCACAAACTTTCTTCATAGTTATTGCAGACAAGTAAGTTTCAGTAGGGGTATTTACTTGCCCTGGCTTGGGGGCCTACTTTTATCCACTGTGTGTGTGAAGGGAACTGAGAACTGTGCTGGACACAAGTATGTAAGAAAATTAGCAAATTCACAGTAGGTCAGTCCACTTGTGCATTTTTTCATTCCTCCCACTAATATCCCACCCTTGCCCAAGGCATCATTTTGTTTCTCTTGAGCTGGAAATCAAGTGAGTGGGGAAGAGGGAGAGGCCCACTTCAATGTCAGACCTACAACAGTGTTTAACTGTGGTAAAGGTGATGGCAGGAGTCTGCAGTTTTGCTTTTCAGTCCTTGCACAGTCGACAG
The DNA here is from genome assembly GCA_013397795.1 of Orthonyx spaldingii. NCBI lineage: Eukaryota > Metazoa > Chordata > Aves > Passeriformes > Orthonychidae > Orthonyx > Orthonyx spaldingii. Next base: position 2,341,408 of record VZTJ01006682.1, read on the forward strand.
ATTGCTTTCTGCTTCCTTGTTGCAGTCTTTTACGTCTCAGCACATCTGACCATTTTATTCATAAGGGAAATGTGACTGAAAACACCAGCTAAGAAATATCATGCACAAAAATCTGCTGCCTCTTTGTGTCTGTGCTGGCTGCCTGTGACATCTCACTCGTTGCCCTTGTAGCTCACTGCTGGGTTTTTTTACAGTCATGCTAACTGAATTTACATGCTGCAGTGTTTCCAAGACCACTGCTGTCCTTCACTTACCCCAGTGGCACTACTTAGAGCAGGAGGAAATGGAAATGTTACAGCTGTCATAGCTGCCCTTGCTGCCTGGTCTTTGGAAAGGGAACTGCATTAGGCATTAATTATTCTTATTTCCTCTCCTTATTCTATCCTTCCTTCTCCCTCACACTGACCTTTCTAAATGTTAGGGAACTCTGATTTCAGTCCATCCCTCACGTCCACCTGTCCCTGGCTAGAAAAAGACAAAGAAAAATCACAGATGTTTTGTGTAGCAAGAGACCAAGGATTATATATCATAGAATCATGGAATGTCCTGACTTGGAAGCGAACCACAAGTGTCATTGAAGTTCAGTTTCTGACACAGACTCTGTCCCTTTGTTGCCGTGCTGCCCGGGGAGCTCAAGGAGCCTGGAACAGTCCAGCAATGCCCTCACTGCACAGTGAAAAAATACACCACTGAATGGCCTTACACTCCCTAAGTGCTGCACTCTTTGAAATTTAGAGCATAGAATTATTATTTATTTCACACTTTTTAGGAACTAGAGGTCAGGACAATGTCTAATTTTGTAATCCTTTTATGGACAGGTACAAACTCTGTACCATGGTTCACAAATATAATTTTCTGGCTCTGCTACTGATTTAGTGATGACCCCTAAAGCTACCTATATGGGTAGATTAGAAAGACTTGGTATTAGACATGGGCACAAAAGCATCTGACCAGCAGAGCACATAGAGCACTGCCATTGCTCAGGGCACTTGAACTCCTTAAACTTGTTCAAATCCCTTCCTCGTATCTTGTTGGCAGGGAAGCTGAATGGCAACCAGGTGTGCAGGTCTGTGTATCACCAGGCTGAGACTAAACATGGCTGGGCAGTGAGAAGCTTCCTTACCTCTTCACAGGTATGAACTTGCAACAACAGCTTCCTGATAAGAGCCACTGAAGCAGAAGAACCCATTAGTACCAATATGGAGTTTGAGCTGCCTATTAAAGGCACTGTTTAATATGCCAAAGCTGACAGGGGCCTGGATTTGATGACCTACAGGGAGATTCTTTTTGCTTTTAAGACTCAGTGAATGATAAAGTCTTTGCATAAATTTACAGAGAGCTTTTTATAGTGAAGGGGGGAAAGGAGCGTGAAAGTGCAGACTGTAAAATGTTGTCAGGAATAAGTTGCCACTGATGTGGAAGGGTATAGCTGGTAGCAACCCAAAGAGTTTATAAAACAAGGCAAGTGGGAAGGTGTCTGATCCATTGAACTTGCTCTCTGCTTTATGAATACTCAGTGCTTCCCTCTCCCCACCTCCTTTCCTTTACACATAGGACTTGCATGGTAGACAGTGGGTGGGCTGTAACCACCTATCACTTGTCTCTTGACCACTGATTCCCCGTTTCTCCTCTGAGGACTGGCTTTCCATGTCTGCTAGAGAAAAGTTGAAGCCTAGGCAAGGGCAAGGTAAACAATACTGCCCTGTGTGAGAGGTGTGTTCAGTGACTTGAGCACAGCGACTGGCTCAGGATTAGTCATGCTCCCTCAGGAGGAGGAATTCAGTCTCCCTGGACAGGTCAGTGACAATCTCTGCTTACTTCCTACTGAGAACGAGAAAGTGAAATGGTTGAGAAAAGGAAAAGAGGATAATAAGGAAAATATGTCCTTGTACAAATCAGTGATATCATCCTTTTAAATATTTCATACAGGTTTGGCCTACTTAGAAACAAAAAGCCCCAAAGAGAATGCACAATAAAAGGTCAAAATGCTGGCATTTCATGTTCATCTGGTGTTCAGAAGCAGCCCAATGCAGAGTTCTTCAAGAAATTCAAATGAGAAACAGAAACTATCTCTTGGAGGTGTTTCCCCTCCATTCCTGAGTCTGGCCAAAAAATCAGTTAAAGCTGGTCTCTAAAGCACTATCCAGGCATTCCCTGAATAGGCAGTGAAAATGCAGTGACTGTTTCACACCTCCATATTGTCTCCAAGCTCTTTGGAGCAAAGGACTCAATGACCTTGGCAACATCACCATTACCTCTAGAGTCTCTCGTCACCGTGAGGACAAGCAGGACAGAGTCAGAGCTGAAAGCAGAGGACTGGGGAGCCCTCTACTTTGTTGTGGATGATGGCATAGCCCAAGGTCAATTCATTCTCTGTGGCTCCTTTCCTTGGCAGGATTACAGAAACAGTGGCAGCTGCTGGGGTGCAAATATGTACCCTCTGCACTGAGATGTTGGTAGGTGGTGGTTAAATTGTTTTAGTCACAAAGCTCTTAAAAATTACAGGGGCTAAGGAGTCCTCAGGGTCCTAGTACCTGTACTGTGGAGCCTCACTGAGATTTTCTGCAAATGTGGATTTTTTCCCTAGCACAAAGTTGTTTCCCTGATCAAAAATAGTAGGGTTCAAAACCAAATATCCCCTTCCTGAATAGAAATAGCTTTTTGTGATCATTATTATCATCATATTAGGAAAAGAAAAATGATAAAGCCCTTAGTAAAGGTCCCAGGGTGCCTGTAGCTGGTGAATTGGGAAAAGGGAGGGAGCAGATCTTGCAGCTTGTTTTGCTCTATGAGCTTGGGGGTGTCCTTTGTGCCAGGTGGCAACATATCAGTAGAGAGTGAGTGAAGGTGGGAGCATATTTATTTCCTTTAATCCTGGCATCTGTCCCTGCATCCTTCCCTCTGCCGAGGGAGTAGTCATGGAAACAGCCAAGGACAGCCCTACTCCAACAGTAAAGGTTTGGTCCCTTCTGTGGGGCAAGGAGAGACACTGAGAAGGAAAAAATGCTGTCTGAGGTGACAGGGTCATCCTCGAATACATTTAGCAAGTGTCATCAAACCTTTAATTTCAGACAGAACTGAAAGGGACAGAAGAATCCTAGGTTTAGTGCCTCCTCTAAAGGACACCTGAGGCAATTTTGCTGGTTTTGCTTTATGTGAGAAAATGTTGAAAAGAGCTATTGCAATCTATCATGTCAATAACTCCCAGACAAAAGGTGCCTAATAACATTGACACAACAGACTATAATGGCTGTGTGGGAACCTTTACATTTATTATTATACCAATGACCCATAGACTATGGAAATGTTTATTTCTTTCCACAGAAATCTTTACTATTCTGTTAAGTACCATGAAAAGGAGATGAAATGAGAAGAGAGCAGCCATATTCAGCATGCTAAGAAATAAAAAAGCATTTGAACCACTTTCTATTGAGTCCCAATTCACATTCTTAAAAGGAACCATTAATGAGATATGTCAGAGTGTCTGAGCATATATATCTGGCACATATAGGACTGCTTTCTGTGTTACATCTTTAAAATGAGGTAAAAGATGGGAGTGAGGTACATTTCTTTGACCTTGACTTTGCTAATATTAACACACAGCACAGTGTACACACCATATATTTTAAAAAAATCCTTGGACTGTTCTCCCCAGGGAGAGCAGAAGGAATAGAAAGACCTACACATGACAGATGCTAATCATGTCACACTTGTGTGCACCTTCCGGATACTATGGTGATGAGGCTGTTTAAGTCTCCAGATAGAAAGAGGCACGGACATTTGTGCTGAATAGCCTGACTTTTTGCAACTTAAAGATGACCCTTCACATATTTTTCCTATAGGTTTTCTCTGTTAATATTTATACAGGGAGGTATTAATAAACAGTAGCCTTTCATAGGTAAGTACTCAGCAAGTAAACCCACTGGCATTTATCAGTGGGAAGGGAAGGTATAATAGATTTCAGCATTTTGAAGTCTATGCACACAAAGTTTAATTTACCAGTTTTCCCAAGGGCCAGCAGCACGGATTTATATCTCATTGTGATGAGGTCCTTGACTGTAAAACAGCTGGTTATACAAGCAAAATAATGTATAAATGATACAAATATAAATAAATATTACAGAATAAACATAGTGATTAGAGCTGAATAAGAGACAGACTAACTTTAATTCTGGTTACAACAGCATGGAGTAAATAAGACTGGGGACTGTTAGGGCAGCTGAATTGCTGTGTTCAGTGCTGTTGCAGAATTATTACATATTCATGCAGGTGGCCAAATATGAAAAATCAACAGTACTTAGTGAAGAAAATGTTCTTCACCTTTTTGCTGAGGGAGGCTTTTTAAAGACAGTCCAAGCATAAGCCACCTGACCATCTGAGTGGATTCTGTGGCACAGAATCCATCAGGGCCCCTCCAGGAAGGTGACGTGTCAGTCCAATGGCAACTGCCTAGCAGGGCAACAGCAAACCTGGGGAACATCTCAGTGTTCCATCCCTTTCACCCTGCGTGTCCTGAAGAGAGCTGAACAAGAGTGTGAATCAAGGCTGCATTCAGATTAGAAAAAAAAGTGTAATTGCTGAATAAGAAGTAGATATTTGTTTCAGGCAGAATGTCCTACTGGTGTAGAAATGTGACTAAAGAGAGACCACCTCTCTGTCTGAAACTTTGAGCCATGTTGGAGTTTACACCACCTCGTTCTGTGAAAATGGTCCAGCAATCACAATACTGGGAGCTGAGTCCATTCCCATTCCCATCACCAACCTGCTCCATACCCACACAGAACACTCACCATCCTGGCAGTACCCCTGCTGTGCTTCATGCATAGATGTTGACTCATAATAGCAGGAGACTGTAATTAAGGTGGCTCTCTAATCTTCCAGAAAGGAAAACTGTAAAACCAAGGAGTGAAATGAGCAGTTGAAAGTCCCAGGCCACATCTAAGAAAGGTTTGAAATTAGAAACTGGATTGGAAGCATGTGCTTTGAAGCCTTGTAACCGCAACTGTCTTGGCTTCCTCCTAGCCTTGACTTTCTTTCATAACAGGAAGGAAATGCTGCTCTACCTCACAGGGCAGATCACACAGTGTGATTTTTCAGGCCTCAGATGCTATGTGAGGGCAAAAAAATGACAAAACAAAAAGTCTGAGTGATGAATGTAAGCAAGCCTAGACTTTTTGATTAATCTGTATTAGAGTGGAGTGGATTATTTTTAGATTTCCTATCACTCATCTCTAAATAGTTCTTTAACAAGTATATAAAATTCATTATTAGCTAATCTATAAATGGGAGTAAGTTCTAGGGCCTTTGCTGAATCCAGGGATTGTTACTTTTCTTTACTACATGGGAGTCATACAATATTGTCCAATATCTTTATTTCTTCACTAATTGACATAAAGAGTTATAAAAGGTTTGTGTGCCCTCCCAACTCCTTGTGCTCCCCCAGCCAATGGGGTGGGGTGAGGGACAGAAAAGGCCTTGATGATGTGTAACCCTGCTCAGCAAAAGCAAGGTCATCTCTGTTTCCAGCAAAAATCCAAAACACAGACACATACTAGCTACTGTGGAGAAAATTAACACTATACCAGCCAAAACCAGCACAGCAGAAAAAGAGAGAAAAATAAAATCCTGAGTGTTTATTCTAGGTTTGTGTCTCTCAAAAATAACGGGGTAAATGACTTGTACTTGTAGGAGAGAGGAGAGTGCTCCATGGCCTAAAAGATCTGATGATGCAAGTAGTAAATCCACATTTTCTTTACTTTTTTTTAACATATTTTTTGTTTAATTGGAATATAACATCAATATAATTATTTAGCTCAAATTTAGAAGGAAAAACTAGTTTCCATGGAGCAATAGTTTTTGCTTCATGGTATAAAAGATGGCTTTCTCTAACCTAGTAGGAGCTTTAGCTAGAGGTTGAGCCTGAAACAAGGGGCTCCAGACAGTGTTATGATGAAAAAGTTCTCACATCAAGGTCTCTTTGCACTGCAGCCTATCCTTGACAAACCCTTGCCAACCCCCATCCATCTGGAGCTCTCAGCTCTCCTTAGTCTGAGCCTTGGACCTGGCTCCAAGCTGGCAGCGACACCAAGACATTCATGCCAACAATTCTGTCTGTACTCCACCTTTCCCACTGCCATCTCCTTTCTAATGTTCCTGCTGCTGCTGCTTTTGGTTTTCTTTCTGTCAGTCCTAACCCTACCACTAACAATACACACACATAACCATAAAGTTCCTGCAATAACATTCTCCTTGCAGTCAGTGCTTTCCTTTGACAGTCACACTCCAACTAGAGCTCCCTTCCTCTCAAATCTAGTGGCAACCTTAGCTCTAACCCTAACTATGGGCTGAGCCTGACACAAAGCTTCCTAGTCTGTTTCTACACAAAAAAATTCTCACAGAAAATTTTTTCTGTATCCTACCCTTTTTTGGGCAGGTCCTTTCCAATCCCATGGCAAATGGATTTCTCAGTTTTGCCTTTCCTCCACCACTAACACCACTAGGTATTAGACTGGGTCCTCAAACATGTGTCCAGATGCTTCCCACACACTCACACACAAGTTCTTTTGGCAACCTATTTGTTCTCTTTGAATCCCCTTCTCAGCTGCATTCCAACTGCTGGTACAAACTCTCTTTGATGCTTAACTCTGGTAATAAGTATAAAATAAGCTGAGCCTTGGATAGGGTCTTATGATCAGGGACCAAATGGAAATGTCTCCCAGGCAAGGTTTCCAGTCTTTACAGACCACTCTTTCTTTTATCAGGCCCTTTTCTACCTCCCTCCAAGTGAAGTTCTTGGCTCATTTTCTTCTCTCAGCTTTTAAAAGTAAACCTAACCTTAAACTGAGCTTTAGAAAGGCCCCAAAAGTATGGCTGAGACCAAAATGGTCTCACGGAAAAACTATCCTGTTGTCCTATCATGTGCTTTGGCAGACAGCTCTTCACTCACACTCCAATGGGAGCTCATGGCCCCATCTTTCTCTCTCTAAATTATGCATTTCAGTCTCAGCCTAGCAGTACCCCATATGTCCATACTCCTTCAGGCAGCATCCACACAAAAAAATTATTTTAACCACATTCTTTTGCTTCCCACCTTTTGCTTTGGCATCTCCTTTCCAGCTCTACTCCTGTGATCTCTCTGTTCCTCACCCCCAAACCTTGCCCTAACCCTACCTCAAACAGCAGCAGCCGTACAGAAAGGCAGCACAGCTCTGATGTTCTTTTTCAGCTTTTAGTCCATGCTTTTATCCTTTCTGACTACTTATCTTTGACTTCTGAAGATAGGGGGGGGAGGACAAAAGTGGGAGGTATCATGAGAAAGGGTTGAGGGTTAACGTTCATAAGACTGCAAGCTGCACTTCCTTTAAAGTGCAGGCTGTGCTATATATACTTCTATCCTAAGAGCACAAGAAATGCTTGAATTTTCATAAGCACATAAGACATCTGTAAACATCCAGAGATTAGGTTTGGGTAAATCTGCACCTTTGAAAGCTGAGTCTTACAGCACTTTGAATCATTATCATATTAACAATTCACATAGTTCTAATAAACTGAGTAATTCATGGGTTTCTGAATGTCCTTTCTGATTTCCATTAAAGTCAATGTCAGTTTTGCCTTTGAATTCAATGAGAATGCCCAGCTATGACAGCTATTAAGTATCTCTCCCACTGTTATAGTAATGAGCAAGGCTACAATAAGTGAGAGCCCGGTCTTGAAGACTTAAAATAGAGAGAGAAAACACTTTAAAAATGTCATATGCTCCCATTTCACAGATGGAAGAAAAATCAAAGAGAGATTTATAGCATGTTTACACAGATGGGTGCAGCCAGAATCAGCTGTGGTGCAGAAGCCATATTGCTGCATTAGTTCATTGTGAGTGAGCTAATTAGGATTTTGACAGTCTTTCTTGGGTGAATCTAGTTGTGGCCTCTTCAAACTTTACTGCCACCAGCTGTCTGCTTTGCACTCATACCAGAGATTACTGCCCCTACATCTGGCTCAGCAGATGTGCTCGTGCATCAGCTGCTCCATTTTACAGTTCAGCATCTTGGCTTCAGCCTCACCAGAGGTAGGCATGCACTGAGGTATGGAAATGGGAGCTGGATGGACGAGACTCAAGTATGTGCCCATCACAAGTATGTGCCTTACTACTGGGACAATGACTTCTGTTGGAAGAGTCAGAGAGATAAAATAATATCTGGAGTCTCCTGAAGCAGAGGATCTCTGTCAGCATGGGGACACGTGGGCATATGGGTCCCAGATGGAAGCTGGCTCACATCCACAGGCTCAGAGCACAGTCAGAGGAGCTCCTGTTTGCCTGCTTCCAACCCCTGGAGCACATCGAGATATATTGTCCAAGGTGACACAGGAAATCATGGCAGAAACCCAGCTTTAATCATCACAATTTCCAGAAGACTTTGAGCTTCTGAAAAAAAAGACCACACTGAAGAGGTGGATTTCCAGGAGAAGAACGGTGTATCTAAAATCCTCTAACCCCTTGGGATACATAGATTCAGTGACTCGTGTATCCATGTGGTAGTGAAACCAATCACTCTGCAGTTGTACACAGCCATGTATTTCCCCCATCCTTTATATCCTTAACTGTTTTTCTCACAAGGTTGATTTCTGAACGGTGGCAAGGACAATAGTCTCAATGGAAAGTTCAGATTCCCTAGGAACTGCTTTTTCCTGTAAGTTATTTACACTTTTGCAAGGCCCATAGCAATATTAAGACCTCTGGACAAGGTTTGTTTCCATATATTGTCTCTTAAACTGAAACAGTGTGATTTTTGAGGTTTTAAAATTATGCCTTGTAAATGTATTGCCACAGCATTGGTCAGAGGTGCCTTCCCCTCATTTGGAGTGAACACGTAATTTCTCTCCTTGCCTTGCAATCCCCCAAAGGCTTGCTGCAACCTCAACACCCCTGTCCCCTCCCTACCTGTCTGCTGTCAGATTAGCCACAGCATCAGCTTTGGCTCACTCATTCATATTTCCTGCAAGGGAATCAAGAATAACATGTGCTCCAGTGCTCCAAATATTAAGTAAATTCTCCTGCATGGAATTTTGGTTTTTAGATCCAAAATCTCCCTATTTTAGTGTGGAGTTTGCACAAACACCTTGCTTCTGCACCTGCTTGAGGCCTTCAAATTGCAGCACTCAATTCTGGGACTGAGATACAACAGTTTGAATCCAGAGTGAGTCTCCCCAGACCACATAAGATGTTTGGGTCTGCAATTTTGGTCTATCTATGATTTTTTTGGCCTACGCACCATCTGGAACTTTTGACATTCATGTTCATTCCTCTCCTGAACCTTCAGCTCCCTGTTTGATCTCAGGGAATTCACATGATGCTTCTGTGACTCACCTTGTCATCCTGCTTATCTATTTATAGCCTAAACTCACAGGATCAGAGCCATCCCTTCCTATGAGCATGTAACATTTTGTGTTGCGCTGCATCTGCAGTAATGCTGACCTGCCCTCTGCTAGTCTCATGCAGATAATAAGGGCACAAGAAGAATACATTTACTACTTTATTTTTTAACAACTTTTGTACCTCAGCTTCTATTTCCTCCATCCCTTCCCACGACATTATCCTTCAATTTCTTCCTGAAAGACAGTAATGTGCCTGAGTCTGTAATGCATTATCTTCTCATAAAGGGTTATGTAATATTTTATATGCAGGATGCTGTATGAAAATAAATTGCATTACTGTACTGTATTAGGAAACTTTATCATAGACAGAAGGCATATTGCATCCTGTTTTTCTTGGAGGCTGAAACAATGAAACGGTATTAGGGATGGATGTACACATCGGATGCTTGGGGGAGGGAGCCCTGGGATATTGTCATTTAACTTGCTAAATTCCATCATTACTTAGCATGCTAATTAATTCACAAATAGTGTAGAACCAGTATCTTTTTTTTTCATGTCTGGATGGTTGTTTATTTCTTCTCAGGCCTGAGTAGTGTTGCACCAAACACAACACAGTGCAATTCTACTGCAAGGTAAAATACATAAGCTTGGTGATCACATCTTGATTGCACACAGCTTATCTCACAGAGTCCTTACATGTCTTCCATTTCAGTGTTTTATTTTACCTCCTATTAATTCAAATATATTAGTTGTCTGCAGATAATGACCCCACACTTTCTCTACAGGTAATACTTTTTAAGCAAAGAAGATAAGGTTTGAGATTTTACTCAGCTACATTTGAGGTGGGGTAGCTTGCACCAGCCAGTTTTATAACTAACTGATAGAAAACAGCCAAACACCCAGCCAAACACCTGTATGTGGGTAGAGCATAAGACTTGGTGCAACAGAAAATGATGAACGCATTTTCTGAATTTGATCATATGAAATACTGTGCTATTAAAAAGCCCAAATCTATGACAGTCAGTGTTATTTAAGAGTTCCTACAGCTGAGGTAAGTCCTAAAAGCCATGCATCTCCCTGCCCTCGGGCCTGCCTGAACATGGCATTGACAGTCTTCAAATGTTTCTCTTTCAGACACGATGAATGGCCACACATAAATGAAGTTTAGCTGGTTGTGCTGGCTTTATTGGAGACTCAGATCTCCTTTGGCTGTATCAGCCTCTCGCTATAATTCAGGTGGCTCGTAAATACTGTCCCTTGCCCCACGCTTTGCTCCTGTAAATGCCAAAATGACTGAGCAGGCTCTGGGTGAAGTGAGTGCTGGAGTCTGGACCGGTAAAACTAGATCAGAAACTCCACTGCTGTACATGGAAAAAACTTTTCCTGGGTCAGTGAATCTTCTTCACCTCTTCACTCTTATCAATTGTTCCTAAGTGCATCTTTTCCCCAGACCACACTTGCTTGGTGAAACTAATGAATTTCTGATTAAGTGCTCTGTCTTTGTTGCATGGTGGTGATTTCTGATGGTTTCTGAGCATTGGTCTGGCACCTGTTTAACAGTGATGTGGTCTAGATGCAGCTGGGGGTTTCCTCCTGGATCTGAAATCCTTGCAATTCATTGGCTGTTAGTTTGCTGAGAATATCAGGAGACTTTAGGTCAATTTTTAACTCTTCCACATGTAAGCCTATTGTGTGTTTATGGGCTGGTTCTTTTTTGGGCAAGCGTGGGAACTGAGTTCTTTTTTTGCAGGTGCAAAATAAGCACAAATAATGTGTAAACAGATGGTCCAACATCCTTTTCCCCATCTTTGTTAAAGTCAGGCATTTTCAGATTGTCATTTTTCCTAAACAAGCTAGGGAAATGTTTTATGTCTGGAAAATAAGCCACATACTCAACACATACACATAAAGCACTAATAGATTCAAATTGCAAAAGAGAAAAATCAAGCTTCATTGAACTTTTGAAACTCTCTTTCTGGAAACATTAGATGAAACCCTTTACCAGTGAAGATCTACTCCTAATCTGGAAGACTGTATTTATTCTTGACTACAATTTATTTTTTTTTCATTTTTATCAATCTAGCTATTTATCTAGCATCTGTATTTAGTATATATGCATACACATGCATTTTTATATATTTTTCATTTTTCTTTTTTTATGGGTTTATATTTTTTGTATATCTATTTTAAAGGTAATAAAAGACACTAAGCTGTCTTAACTCTGAAATTCAGTGTGATTGAACAACTGGTTCTAGTCTAAACACTTTTATTTCTTACCCCTTTAAATGCTATTTTTTTCCATTCTTTCAGTTCAACTACAATCATCCAGCTATAGTTTTACAACCAGTTATTTAGTCCTCTTTTCACTATATTCAACAAAATCAGGAGGAACCTTTCCTTTTGTTTTTCTGTGTTTGTTTACATTCCAATCCAGCTGTGAGCTGGGGTCAGGGTATCATCAGCAGCTGTAGTCATGTTGAGTCAGTGGCACGTTGGGGACAGAGATATGTTCACTGTGAAGCACTAGGAATCACCACTTTTAAAAAATTTGCCCTGAAAAGATGAATCCAGCTGTTTTCCTCCATTTGGAAAACTCATTCTGAGATTTTAATCCCAATATTTTCCTGTTAGATCTGAAACTGACGTGACAGTTTCCCAGGATTACAGATTTTTTTCTACAGTGTTAGAGAGCTTCTTACACTAGTTGCCTTGTGACCTGAACAGCTTTTTATATCCCTGACTTTGGAGAAACTTTATGAGATTGGATAACTGAGTGTCTCACAGATGCTGAGTATTGCAGTGGGTGTTGATGGATGGAATCAAACCTTGTGACCAGAGAAGAAGACATTGCACATTTGAATGAGCATTGTAGATGCAGAAGGAAGATTTTTTGAACCTTTCTGTTCATCACCAAACTTAGGGTTCTTCAATTTCCTTCTTTTAACATGAATCTGAGTTTGTTTGTTTTCAGTATATATACATACATTCATTTATTCATTCAGGTTTAAACAGAAAATTTCATGCTATAATTCTTCGCAATGTCAGGAATGTAAATCACTAATGGTGGTACTGCTCCTGCTTATTTTCTTCTATAAACTAAAGTTTTAGTTCAGTTTGTACTGGATGTAGTGACTATGTAAGAAAACAATTAATTATTCTAAGCAGTATTTCTATTAAGAAACTTTGATTTAGGAAGTTATTCCATGCCTACTGTTCTGCACTCTGAGAGTATTACACACTTTTTGACACATTGAAAAAGATGTCTTCATGAAAAACAACAAAATATCAATAGATCTATTTCATTGCATTGTTTTTTAAGGATAGGCTTTTGTTTTTGTTGTCAGAGTAAATATATTTCTGCTTGAGTCAAAAATAGTTGGGGATCCAAGTGTTTGATATTTGTGCTACTTAATGAAAACATTATGTCATGAGAAATTTATTATTGCCTTTGTCCCTCATTTCATTCAGAGGAAGGAAAAACATTCTCAAGGGATTTTGAAGTTAGGGCAGTGAAGTAGTTCTGCAGTGGCATATAGGTAATTCTGCATTGAAAACAACCCTAAGTAGGACAATTTTCTAAATATCAAAAAAATTGCCAGTGAATGACTGACTGAGTAAAAGTCTTACATCCCTTCAAAGACAGAAAATGTGGCTTTGCAGCCATTTTATGATGAAATAACTGCGGACTGTTTTGCAAAGGCTTTTTCCTGCTCCCATCTCTGCTCCTGGCCATGTGTCCCCTTTTGTCCCAGCTGCAAAGCAATCTGTACTTTTCATATGTCTTTTTAATGAGTTTTGATAGATTTGCTTAAATCTCCTGTAAAAAACCATTTCCTGATGTGAACAGCTGACAGGAGCACATTTCTTAAGGAGAAGGTTTCAGGATTTCCTCTGCAATTGTATGTAGAAGGGGCAGGCTTGTTCTGCTGTGAATGGAGAGAAGTTTGTCACCAGAGAAGGGGATTTGAAGCTGCTGCAACCCTGCTTGGAAAGCTCAGAGAGGCCATAGGTACATAATGTGTGTGTATGTATATATATCTGTATGTATGTATGTATAAATCATAGAATCACAGAATATCCTAAGTTGAAAGGGACTTACAAGGATCATGAGGTCAAATTTCTGGCCCTGCACCGGACAACCCAAAAATCACACTGTGTGCCTGAGCATTCCTTCTGATGGCACTGGTGAAGCTTCTTCTGCCTTGAGAGTGACTGATCAGCAATGACAGTAGGATCTGTAGTAATTAGAAATAAATGGAAAGGGATAGGCATTTTTTCTTCCTAACAGGGCCAGACTCCAACTGCCTCTTCTTACTTTTTATTTACCATGAAGTAAAAACCCCAAAACTTGGATCTGAATGCTTTTTCTTCATCCTTAGCAATTACATTTTTTATGCCAGCAGTCAGGTTCTGCACTTTGTTACAGCTGTGAAAACCTGAGATAACTTTAGATTTTCATGTGCAACTGCTCTGTCAGAGTTGGGCTCTTGATATCTGACATGAACTGTCTACTTCCTGTCTTGCCTACTACATCAGATATCATCCATATTTCATAATGAATCACACTGTAGTTAAACCTGTAAAATACATTTCTGTAATAACCAGAGAGCTAAAGGAAGGGTATATACAGGAAAAAAACCTCTTCATGGCCTGCTTGTACTCACTCTGAAGTATACATCACTTACAGAAAAAAGAGGGTTTTGGCCAATTGAAAACAGGAAAAAAAAAAATCTGCAGGTTGATGGGAAAGGAATTTGGGTTGGTGTGAGTCAGGTTAGAGCAGCGTGGACAGTGTGGGACAAGCCTTTAGAGGATTCCAGCTGGGACCCCTGGGATCTGTGAGGCAAACAATGAGCGATGCTTTGCCTTGAGGCTCCATGGGCAGCCTGCAGGCAGCCTGGTGGGACGGTCTCACTACAGTCCAGTTTTGAGTCCAGAAATGAAAACTGGGCTTTTTCATGTTTTTAATTCTCATTAAGATGATGGCTGCATAACGTGTGACCTGGTTTTCAAGAAAATATGTGAATTCTGTTCTATCTGTCAAGGTCTCTCTCTCTGTGTAATCTAAGCACGGAGCCTATTTAGTAATTCTGCTTCTGACATGCTTTGTGGCTTTGGGAACTTCACTTGGCTTTATCTTCCTCATAAAGAAGCTTATTCATCTGTAAAATGAGGATAATAATATTTCCCTACCTAAAGAGTGTTGGGAAGCTTATTTTGCTAATGTTTGTGAAGTGTTTTGAGATGCTTATATTGAAAGCTCTATAAAAATGCAAAGTATCACTTAATCCCCTGGGCCTGCTATTATTTAAATATGTTGGTTATTGTTTTGCACTATTTATCTTTTCCCTTTATGTTATTTTTAATACAATACTATTATTGCCATTTTGCTACAATATAAATGTGACACAGGAATTAATCTTCCTCTACTGAATATTATTTATATGTAGCAATACAAGGCTGGCACACAGAGATTTACCTGGCAACTGAATGGTGACATAATTGCAATCAATAGCAAAGAAATAGCATCTGATAATACAATATTAACAAATCTTATCACTGCATATCTCGTGTCCAGATTGGCGCTACAAGTTCTGGTGGCAAGCTTACAGCCTTTAATGTAATGGCAAGTTATTAGGGAATATACAAATGTTCTGCACATATAAATGTGATTTGCTAAAAGCCTCAACCAATGCAGAATAAAAGTTCTTCCTTTTAAACTCTAATTGGAAGTTAACCTTTAGCTCACAAATCCAAGTAAAGGAAATAGCTTTTCTAATCTTATTTGCTCTTTATGGTTTTACAACATTATGTTGTTATTTCTGAATTATTTTTTATTTTTTTTATATACTTGACATTAAGAATACCAACATGACACACAAGATGAGTGATAATTTAAGCATTAAGGAATTGTCCCAAAAGGCAGACCAATGGTTTGCTTAGTCCAATATCCTGTTACAAACAATAGCCATTAATAGATCCGTTCAAAAGTTTATATCACTAATATTTTTTGTAATTTTTAACATCAAAAAAGATCACTGTGACCATAATAAAACTGCATGAAGAGCTGTTGCAAAGGAGTGATAGTAGCAACATATCTGCAAATGTCTAAACTTTACTAGATGCTGTGAAGAAATTATTTACTTCTATATTCTGAAATTGTAGTCTACCATTTTAATTAAATAGTCCAGTATTAGTGGCAGAGGGGAGAACCTGTTAAACAGTGCTGCCTTTCCCATTATCTTGAATATTTCTCTACACATTATTTCTTCTCACCCTCCAGAGCTGATGACTTACTGCCCTTTATTCTTTCAGCTTGTTCCAACGTTTTCTGTTGACACAATCTCTTATAGTTTCTCATCATTACTATCTGAAAGAGTAGATTTCTTATGTGCAGGCACCCTTTGGAGTAAAAGGAGTCCAGTGCCAAGAATTCACTTAGATTCTTATATATATATATATATATGTATTTTACTCCTTAATTGCTCCTCAACTCTTTCATGGTTTTCCCTTGAAAATTACATGCATTTAAATTCACTCTTCTGATTTGTTCTCTTAAGTCTTATTGCTTTTTAAATTATAATTTTTACACCATAACTTGATTGCCCTTATTCGGGTGTCTCTCCAGGGAGATCACTGGGAATGCATTTCCATTCTCTGAATTAGATTCCATTCTTTGTTGTTTCTTGGGTTCAGAAGTCTTCTGTCCATGGTAGATTTCCTTCTCTTCTCATTTCTTGCTTTCAGGATTACAGGGTTTTGTTCTGTGTTCAGTCCAGTTCTCCTGTTCATTATGTTGATGGATTTCCTCTGTGCTTCAATATTGGAGTTCCAAAATAATTTAGAAGCACATAAAGGCTTAAATCAGAAAACCAGTCAAACTTATATTTAAACCCCATCAACTTAATGCATGTCAGTGATTTGCCAAATTAGTCCTAAGTGCAAGCAATAAGCGAGTCCTAAATGGGAACAATAACATTTCTGTGACAGCACTTTCTCAGAGATGGAGGAATTGACTTGCGTGGGGTATTGCCTAATGGCCTTTCCTCCTATTCTCCCTGGGTGCCGTTATTTTATGTTTCTGTATACTGTGTGTCAGGCACTGGCTGTGATTACTACACCTCTGAATCAACTATCCAGTGACAGATCAAATATTAGGCTCTAAGACGCTGATTTGAAATCAAGTTTGACATCCAGTAGATTCTCACCAAACATCTAATATAGGAAAAGAATAACATGTGCATGCAAAAATTAAAAAAAAAAAACAAAAACAACCAACAAAATAATACAAATCTCAATGAAGTTATCTCAAACTTCCATTTGCAATTCACTTATATTTAGACTTTTCCACCTGATTTGTCTAATAATTCTGTAAATAGTTCGTAGCTTGATGCTCACAATAAAGCTGACAGATGTGGAGTAGTAAGGCTTGCTATGGATATTTTCAAGATCAATTTTTAAGAGTGTGCGTTGTCAAGCAGGACGAGATCCCAACATCTTTGTGAAGGGAGCCAGGACAGTTCTCATTTGGTGCCAATCTCCCCTTTGGTTTCTGTTCCTGATTTCATCACAGGTTTCTTGAGCAAAATTTTTTTGCCTTGTTGGTGCTTTTCTTCCTTGTTTTTCCCTCTTCATCATTCACACTGTAATTCTGTAATTCCTGTCACTTTCCACAGTGGAGCTGTTCCTGGCTTAACTTGCTGGAAGCAAGGCCAGTGTTCAGTCCAGCATTTTAAGTCAACTGCTCATAACATGGATCTGATTTATCCTCATGCAAATGAGAAGAATTGGTTTTGGGTTTTTTCTCTATGATTACTGAGTGAAATTACGCCAGTTTACAAAAATTTAAGATTTGACCATTATTGTTCCTTGCATTGCCTGTTATCTATTGTGTGTGTGAGGGCAAGGAGGCAGCAGGACTGTCTGATCATGAAGATTCTCAGCAATGCTGTTACGTAACACAGATGGATCCATTAATTATTAAGGTTATCACAATATAATTGTACCCAGAAGAGCCAAGATACTTGCAGCCAATACCAGGATTTATATTTATTCCCCTTTTCTTTTAACAGACCTAAGAACTGAGAACAGTTAATAACACTGAAAGCACAGACCCAGTAAATAACATTGTTTGCATCCATAATGACAAAAAACCCAGATCTGTTTGATGGGGGTAAAATTTGAAGTGTCAGCATTGTGTTGTTATGAACGTCATCTATCCGTAGGATTCTGTACAAAGTGAGCTTACAGGTCATCTCCTTCTTCAGGACTTGCCTGTATTTTCCTTCTAAGGACCCATGGTCACATTCATGAAAATTAATGGATGAATCTCTGTAAATCAAGCACAGAAAACCAGATTTAAAGTACAGGAAAAATTATATGTCATTTAAAGTGAAGGATTTCTAAGACTTTAACCTGATAGGTGACCTCCACATTTATTTTGCCATTGACTGTTTGATTTTAGGCAAATAATTTAATTTCTCTCCAGTTTCTGCATCCATAACATAGAAGATATACTATCACATCAGAGCTGGCGAATTTCCCTTACTAAACGAGCTGATAAAATCCTCATGTCACCAGGACCTGCAAGACGAGAGAAGGAAGAGCTTGGAGGGAAAATCACAAGAAGGTGATGACAAGAGTTTGCTGGAGGTTTCACTGCTCTGAGTTTGTGCAGCGTGAATTTGAATAGGAATCCCAGAGCAACCCTGAAATTTCAGTGACAGCAACACCTGCCAGCCTGTCCCTCCCTCAGCCAAGGCAGTTCTGCCACTCACGGAATGTCAGAGTTGTTGTATCACAGCCGTGACTGCTGGGAAGCCACCTGGGGATCGTGCATCACCATTGGGGTACTCCCCTCATAGGAGACTATCCTTGGGATTTATTCATTAGTGCTAAAATTCTCTGAGGTGCTTAACTACTATTTTTGCAAGGCAAGCTAAAGAATATTTCCATCCTTGGGTGGAAGTTCATAGTAATCTATTTTCCACATTTTTTTTTCTAAAATGGACCAAAAAAGCTCATTTCTTTCAAACTGAAATCAGCATTACCCCAGGGTTTTTCTTGATTTGCAAGATGAAACTGAGCCTGAAGATTTAAACATCAAGTATTGTTTATGGGCGTTTACACTTAGGGAGACAAAATTTGAGATGATGGCTGTGGCTTGACATCAGAATCAACTCCAGTACAATATTCAATATATATGGATTTGTTTTTCATCAACTGTGTCAAATAAAATATTGTGAAAAGCAAATCAAAGATCACCATCACATAACAGCATGATGGTAGTACACCTTGAAAAAAGTCAAATGAAGGATACTTTTTAATCAGTTTTATTACAGATGTACCTCTTCTGTTGAGAATTACTACGTAGAAAGAATGGTATTGCCCAGCATCAAGGAACTGCTTCTGTACTAAATCTCTTCTGTATAGCTGATCATATTTTTTCACATTATGTTTCTTCCATGGGGCTACATCTTTTTTCTGAGATAATCTCAAGCAAAAAAGAAACAGAATTAAGGAAGTTAATGGAGTGCTTACACTTGCATAACCCTTCTCTCTTACATGGTGTTCACAGGCCATACCCAGAGACACCATCAAGAGTTTCCATATAGTGATACTGATTTTGAAAAGTCAGAATTCAGAATCCACTGGAAACAGCAGATTTGGTAGAGATTTCACTTCAAGTGACTACTGACTTCAGCTGCAATACCCTGATTCTGCTTTGGAAAGAGATGTCACAAATGGAAGATGGTGCAATTGGAAAAGCAGCTTGCAGCAGAGTAGAATACAAATCAGACTCCTCATTCCTCCCCCTTGACCAGCACTGATCCTACTGCTGTGGCAGACTGGCATGTCTCTATATTGAATTAGCATTTTGTAGTGAATTCAGCCATGGCTGCAGCTCTACGTAGGGAAGATTCTTGAAGCCTTATTGAAGGTCAACACTGAGAAGGCATGAAAAGAGCTTTTGACCACCTCTCACTTGCTGGCCCACTCCTGTAGAAAAATATTCTTTCTATACAGATGCTAATAGGGAGTATAGGAAGCATCTAGGAAAGAACTAGGCACAAGTCACTGTCCGTAAAAGTACAAGTGCAGAGGACAAAAGTAGTTTAATATCAGGGTGCTGTGCTGCATAAGGAGACACTGATGCATAACGAGAACTTGCTGGAAGATTCACCAGGCTTGAAAAACTAGGTTTCTTGATATCACATTAAGGGTAAGATAAGACATTAGGAACTTTTGTATTAAAAAAATCTAAGTCTTGTTTGTTTTAAGAATGCAGGCAGCCTCAAAGCAATTTAGAAATGCCTTTGTTAAGCCTCTTTTCCATGCTTTTTTGTCACCGTGTGACCAAGAACCCGCAGTTTCAGAAGAATACTTGGGAGTTTGGGAAGTGTCCAGCTACAAATCAAGGAGTTTCTAGTATGTCTATGAGATTGTGCTCTGTGTTTCAAAGAAGGAAAAAAAATGTTCCTCAGCAAGGCAGACTGTCAGGCTGCATGAGGAGGGTAAGCAGAAGTGTTACGTCTGTAAAAGAAAGTCTATAAATGGGGATGTGGTCCAGATTCTCCAATTTTGGAAGGAATAGCTGGAAACACGATTTAGAGACAGCCATTGTTTTGATATGAAGAATATTTGTTGGTAACATTGTTTTGCATACCTTATTGTTTTGCATTAGCTGACCCCATATTCATTATTGGTTCCAAGAAAGCAATTTTCTTATCTGACCCTTTGGGATATTTGAATAAATTATAGAGAAAAAGAAGTTACAGCCAGCTGTAACAGCAAAGTGAGAATGTACTGAATTACTCAGAAGAGATAAAACTGAGTTACTTTTGTTGTAAATTTAATTCTTACAGCAGCACTCCCACTAGCCTAATCATAGTTCAGCATATTGGGAATTCTTTCTCTTAATCACCAGTTCTTTCTCTGACTTTGGCTTTTAGATAACATTTTTGTTATGTGCATACAATGTGTAATAGTGTATGACCATAAATCCTACACTGAAGTTATATAAAAGCTCCTAAATCACTCACTGCTTGAAAAAGGTTTTCATTTCAGCCATTTATCCAGGGTTGACAGTATATCCCATTTTTGCCTTTGTTGCAAAGGGTGTGACTTACACATGCACTTGGATAGGAAGTGAAAAAAACCCCACTTTTAGGGAAATCTTTCTGTTACGGGTCATCACTCTTACACCGAGAAAGGCTACAGTTGCTGTCTGTCTGCCTTGTTTGCTGCATCTACTGCGTCTCATAAAGTACTTTGCAGCAAAAGAACATTTTATCACTCAGAGTTAAGCCTGATGCATTGGGACATCTGAATCACAATACTGTTGAGTACGGGATGATATTATCCGTCTTTTATGTGTGTTTAAGTACCTTGTAACACCCGTCAGCACAGTATCCCTATGTTGGTTACCCACATGACAGATTACCCTTTCTGTGGGTGCAGCAGCACCCGGGGAGGTCTGTGTAAGAATGCACTCCTGAAACCATGTTTGGGCAGGGTGTGCAGGGTGGGCTGAATGCTGTAGATCTAGGTTAGTTTGGAAATCCCTGCACTTCACAGTCAGCATTGTCATGGATCTTCTGTATTCCATCCTCTCATTGTACAATTGTTGCACCGCAAGGATTCAAACATCCATATTTTCTCTTTCTCTTTCCATTTCTCTGTTATCTTTGTTAATTGAGCTCTGGCTTCATATTTATTTTGAAAATGGTGAACTGAAATGAATTGCCCAAGGACACATAGGAATTCTGTGGCAAAGTCATGGACACATTAAAGCACATTAATTATTGAAGTAACCTGTTATTTAAGTGGGGGTTGTGCACAGAAGCATGTGGAATGCAGAGCACTTGAACAAGTTAACCTACCAGCACAAATCAGTGCATATGTACTCACCAGCTCGTTTTCCAGTTTGACTTCAGTCTGTTGGCACTGTGTGGTGCCCGAGCTGATACACCTTGGTTCCAGGAGTTCTCATGAGCTGGGCCCACAGCCATGTGAAGGCTGTAGCTGTAGCCTTGCTGCCTCATGAACAGTCACCTCTTGTGCCTTCTAACTACGTTTGGATACAGCTCCTGTTTCAGTGTGCCATGGACAGGGGAGCTTGGCTCTCTCTGTATCTGCCTTTAGGAAGATGTTCTTTGTGTCCTCTGTTTCTTGACTATGAATTTTGGATTTATATGATGTGAGATGTACACGAGGCTCTGTCTACCTTACCCACTTCAGTCTCTGTGTGGCTGCTTTCTATTAGGACTACCTCCTTTTAAGTACACTAATGCAGAAGGGCAGACACATCACTTTCTGTATTCTTGAATCTGACTGAGAACTATTCAGGTCCTTATTTATAATTGCCAACCTACTGTAATTACAATTATATATTAACATTATATTTTCCAAGCAACATTAATAGAAGTAAAGGTAATAAGAATATTAGCTGTCTTAATGCTGAAACTATGGGATTATCCTTATGTACTGTTCCTTAGAAACCAGAAGTTATACACAGTCCCCTGACTGCATATAACTCCTGTGGTCTGGCATTTCTTTGGCAACTGCCCACAATTTAACTCCCAATAGCCTAAGAGCAGTGTCTAGTGGAAAGAAAAGCATCTATTTTGTCATAGCAGTACTTGCAAAGTCAGCTGAGTTAGCCACGATTTCAGGGGCTCCTGAAAGCAAATGCCTTCACATCCAGCTCAGACCCACACATCCCCCTCAGAGCTGTTCCCACATCCCCCTCAGAGCTGTTCCCACAGCTCCTCAGAGGCCAGTGAATCCAGTGTGTCAGAGCCACTGTGTCACAGCTTAAACCTTTGGGATGGCCCTTCCCTGCTGCTGGTCCTCACTGAGGGCTCTTATGCAGAACCACGGCCTGGGAGGAGCAGAGATGGGCTCTGCAGCAGAAAGACCATTGCCCAACCCTTGCTGGTGGAGAACAGCAAATTCCTTGTCTCATCAGGGAAACCTGCGCTTGACAAGCAAATGAGGAGTCTTCAGATCAGCACTCACAGTTGCTTTTGTTCACACTCCCTGCTACATACAACAGGTGCTTGCTAATCATGCAAATTAATACAAATGCCGTGAAACAAAGGTTCTTTTGCTGAACTTCTATCAGACATGCATTTCCATAAAAGAAGCTGTATCCTTAATTTCTGTTGCGTCCTTAATTTCTGTTGCAGTCCCACCATTTGTTATGTCTGCATTTTGTTATAAAAATAGGCAAATACAACGTTTTGCCTTCTTAGCTCTCCCTTACTAAATAGCTCATACTCATGCATATCTCCTCAGACACTCTCCTGGCACTTGCTATGCGACTGGCTGTTGTTTGAGGTGAAGAACAAACCGACTGCCTCCCACAGCACCATCACTTAATCTTTTTCAGAAGGCTTCTGCAGTCCCTCAATTTGATGGTTCTGCCTAAAGGCTCTACTAAAATTATCATTAAACAGGAATCAAAAGGAGGTGCATCTGAGACAGCCACAAAATTAGAAAAAAATAAAATAAACAGTAAATATTGTTTTCCCAAAAGTAATCAACAGCAGTGTATAAAAGCTACTTTTACCTTGCTTGTGTTGTAATGTGGTATGATGGCTAGTTCTATAGAGATTTATATGCTGGGAAAACAGAAAAAGTTCTTTATTGTGTAGAAGAGGCATGGAAAAATTGAAGGGAATCAGAGTATGCAATGAAATCAGCATCCAGGTAAGGATTAAGGTTCCTCAGTTTTATGCAGGATTACGAATCCTGAAAGGTGACTTAACTTATATTCAGAGCCAGTTTTATAATCAACAGAAATATTGAAGCTATTAAATGGAGATGATTGGTTAGGCACCATACAGATCTAGACAGGGGGCTAATTTCCTTCTGAAGTGTGACAGAATTGTGCCATTATTCCTAGTTTACATCACCTTTAAAGAGAGACAATTTATGATATCCAGGACACTGGATTTCATTTGACCGTATCTCCAGCTTGTAGATGATTGTGAGGGGACCTGTTAAAAAGAGATATTTGCTTAAATATCATCCTCACTAGCCCCTGTAAAATGCAAATCCTGCACTGCTCCTGCAACCAGCAGTCAGACTATCCTTTCCTACTTCTTGTCAGCTAGCAATAAAACACCAGATGGTGTCCTTCCAGAAATAAATTCATTATAGTTTCATTTTGGGTTTTCTTAAAGAATTTAGAGACAGAACTTCAGCTAATGCAAATCAACATGGTGCCGCTGAAGTCAAAGCTGTGACATTTTATACCATCTGAGTATTATACGCTAATATTTTTAACTTTTTGGAAGGAATACCATATCCTTTCACCCCACACTTAACAAGTTTCATTGCACAGTTTGTGCTGGCCACCTTAGCCAGGATTCATGGCTGGTGCTCCTTGTTATACAGCAATTCACAGGCCGTGTCATTTTGTATATTGGATTAGACTAAGTCACTGTTAAGGCTCCTGTAACCATTATCATTTAATGTCCTTGTTTATCACCATCTGAGACGCTGGGATACCCATTAGCTTCCTCTGGTGACACACACGACTATTCACAAAAGAATATTTTAAGTGCCATTGGCATCTGAATAACCTTGCGATGCTTATGGTTCTGCATGTGTTTAGTTTTCCCTAATTTCAAACACCAAATGAGGACAGAAGTCTTCAATTGTATTCTTAACCTAGACAGATAAATAATTCTAATAGTAGAGCATCTTAACAGAAGCCTTGAGCATTCCTCAGATAAATCAATTAAGACTCCTTTCAGAATTGTTATTATGCTCTAGTAATTAGTCATTGTTTAGTCAAGCTGTGCATACTTATCTCTTTTATATATCACTCCTTCCAGTCTCACAATAACTTTTGTTCCTTTTCTCCCAGCTCCTTTCAGCTTATCTGTGTCCTCCTGGCAGCACTGTGCCCAGAAGTGAGCGTGAATTTCCGTGCAGATGGAAAGCTGCAAAGTTACAAACACCTTCAGAGCCACAAACCACAAAACGGGGAGACTCTGCCACCCTATTCCAAAAGTGAATATTAAAATAGCTAGACACACATTACTGGCTGTCAGCACCAGCTGCGCAACATGTAAGTAATAAAAGCCCAAGGGGAAAAAGGTGATCATTGAATTTGCCTTTATCATTTATCTTGTGTCCTCACAAGAACACTTTTATCTAGTTTCTCGTACCACAGATAAAATTGTTCCACCAACTGCTGCTCCCCCATATGCCTTGCCTTCCAGTCTTGGGGAGCATCAGTGTGAAAGAGGCTTTTTACTACTTTTTTTTAGCATTACCAAAATTAACTAACTTGTGTTCTGCAAACAGATGGGGGGTGACCTGGGATTTGGAATTCAGCTGCTTCTTGGGCAAAAAATTCTTTAAAAAATCTCCCAAGAAGAGATGTAGGAAGGAAACAGGTGCTTGCAGGAAAACAGTTGCACTTATTTATCAAAGCCGCTAGAAGAAGATCATCAATTTTATTCCTCCCACTTGGTGATAAAACTAAAAAAACAGAGGGTGATATTGGGTGCCACAGTGACATCTGAGATGATACATTTGTGAGGCTTCACCCAGGGTTTTTAGAAATCAAACCCACCTAGCCCAGCATGTTATCCTGTACTTAGTCAACTTATCTCTTCGCACCTCTTATCAAAATGTGCTCTGCTCTGCTGACATGAGCCACACGTGGCAGCTTCATTTCTGTCCCCATACTGACCACCCACCCTTGTGAGGCTCACACTCATGAGCAGTCTCTAGGAGATGCCCACCAGCTCTCAGAACCTCAGGCTGTGGTGCAGGTGGAGGTGACGATGCAGGGACACAGCCTTGGGTTGGTATTGTGTGAGCTCCACACCACGTGCTGGGGCACTCTGACAAAACACAGCTTTCCACCTTGTCTCCTTCCTCTCACCACCATTAACCTAATGCAACCCTGGGTGCTACTTATTGTCTCTTTTCAAAGCTTTGCTTTACAGTACAAAATTGTATCGCTGTCTTGGTCCTATGTGGTCTAAATACTGCATGTCTTTTTTCATCTGAGCACCCCAAACATTGAGCTAAACAACAGCAACAACAGCGGCTCTGTATTTAAAATGTCTGAGTTAGGCAGATTTATAGAGCTTTCAGTCATCTGGCGAAGAACAGTTCTTCTTCTTCCCAGGCTAGGTTTGCCACATCCATTCACCCAATTTTCATTTATTCTAAATCTCTGTTTTACCTTTTGGTAGTGCGAAGAGGGCTTATTGCACCAAACATCAAGTTGAGGAAATGTCAGAAGTCAAAACATAAGTAACAGTAAAACACCATCCTTAGAAATGCCACATCATGATTTTTGTGTGAGAAAACACAGTGTGAGGGAAAGAAAAAAAAGCATCCTTTCCTGCAATGGTTGTTAATTCTCCTGTACATCTACATCTCAACCTCTGCTGAGTAAGGCCTTTATTATTTATTTTTTTAAGGGGAAATACACAGAGTGTTTTGTATTGTTCTGATTTTAACTTTGTTTTTCTGAGAAGGCCTAATTCCAGGGAGAGCGTTACAGTCTGTATGGGCTCCATTGTACTTCTCA
This sequence comes from Orthonyx spaldingii, assembly GCA_013397795.1. Taxonomy (NCBI): domain Eukaryota; kingdom Metazoa; phylum Chordata; class Aves; order Passeriformes; family Orthonychidae; genus Orthonyx; species Orthonyx spaldingii. The sequence continues at coordinate 2,367,344 of VZTJ01006682.1, forward strand.
TGTATAGAGGCACATTGCAGATCAAAAGCAAGTGAAAATGCTGGGTTTGTTTTAGGTTTCATTTTACAGTCAGGATGGTGAATACATCTGTTTGTGTCACTAACCTAGAATATATCATTTCATGGTTCTCAGAGGTTACTTATAATTGAATTATAGGATGTTTCATGATTATTTGGAATGGTATTTACAGAAGGCAATACTAAGCTCAGTAGTTCACTTGCAACAAAGAATGTGAAGAAAACACCCTATAATTCATTTTCAAGTACCTTCTAGAAATCATATCATTATCCTGTATGACAGTGTTGAAAAAGGAAGAAGTACAAATTTTTAAATTATTTGTATTGTGGTCTTTAATCAAGTTTATATACATACAGGGTAACACACAGTAACTAAGACTAGACAGGTTACAATGAACACACCACCAATTTTTTGGCTTTAGATCTGACCTTGAGTCAGTGCTGATTTCATACACCGGAGTGCTTCCCTGATGCACATTATAGACAGATTTGGGAGCAAGAAGAAAAGAGAACTTTCTCCTGCGATATTTCCAGGCAGAAATGGGAGTGCAGAGCATCTTATACAATTCACAGGGGAATGGCAGAGCCATCAAGGGTCACCTGGGAAGCCTCTGCCTCGCCTGGGGAAGAGAACCTGCACAATTTCCAAGCCCCAGGCCAAACCCAGGGCACCTCAGCTGCTGTAAGCAGCCATCGCCCCATTCTTGCCTTGGGGAGAGGAGACTGGTGAACGCACATGAGAGGCATCCAGAAACTCCATTTAAGGGCTGAAACCAGGGAGGTGAGTGGATAAAGCTGCCCAGCCCCCACGCACTGGCTAAGGTTTAAAATGGTGGTTATAGTTTCAGATTTAAAGGTATTTGTAAATTCATCAGCAGACTTAAATTTCAGTCTCTGCTGTTTCCCACACACACTGAGAAACGGCTTCAGAGCTAGAAAAAGCAGTCAGCATTTTCTTTCACAAGCCGCTGCACAAAATAAATATGTAGCAGAAAATGGGTGTAGATGTCTCTCTTACTTGCCTTAATAGGACCAAACGCCAAGAGAGAAGCTTGTACATTCCAATCTGGCAACAAAAATGCAATCCTGTTCCTAAACAATATAAACAGCCAGAACCACAACTGATGGCAGTTTTTTTTCCTTTTTGACTTCCTTGTATGTTATTCGCTATGCCTTGTCCTTTGTTTATGTGGACAATAAATGATCTGCAGCAGGAACAATATATTGTTGTATATTTGTAAAATGCACAGCAAAAAAGGTTCCTTATCTTGACTAAATCCTCAGAAGTATCAGATTGAACTTAATAAATTAATTCAATTTAGAAGAATTCTTTTTGTTTACCCCAAAGTAAAATTTGATCCATTCAGACTGAAGTTATTGACAATGCTTGTTTTTAGCATCAGTGTTTTAGAGGAAACAGGATGAGCGAGCTCACAGAGAAAGGAAAAAAGGAAATAAAGAATGAAATAAAAGAACAGAAAAGAAGAAAGAATGCCCTGTGAGTCATTTCACATAGGAGAGAAAATACTGGAAATATCCAGTCTTGACTTCAGAAAAAGACTGACATATGAGTTTTTTAGTCCAGAACTACTATTACAGTTGTTTAATTTGGAAATTGTGTGCAAATAATGCGTCCTGATTCCTGAGAAATTTGTTGATTTCTGAGAAATTCTCCACCTTGCACACACTCCTTAGCAAGCCCACTGCACGTGGTGGTGGTCACAGCTGGACCAAGTAACAATTTATGGATTACAAAAGAGGATCCACTTCTATCTGAAACAGGGGCAAGTGAGGGGTGTCTGGAGCCTCTTGGAAGCTGCAGAAGGACAAGCCTGATTGTTGTGCTCTACAGATACAATTTTTGTTGTTAGATTTTACCATTGCAGCTTCTCACTTTATTATTGTTATTATTGTTATTATTATTAGTAGTAGTAGTAGTAGTTGGTGAGAAATCTGCTGCATACATCAAACAATATTTCAAGCAGGAGGGACGGCAAGTTGGTTTTCCCAGGTGCTCGGTGAAGGCAGGTGCTCGGTGCTTCATGGGGCAGCAGCTCTTGGGGGGAGGGCTGTGAAAGGCAAATAAGATATTTTAGTGCCAGGAAGCATTTACAGTGAACTGGCAAGTCACAGGTGGCAAGGCAAGTTTTTCATAGGCTCAGCCCACACAGCAGTGGCACTCTGCCTGCCATCTATTACAGGACCTGACGTGCGGCATGCTCCTGTCACCTAACCTGAAATGTGGACTTTGGGGAAACACTCTGGAGGTCCCTCACCTCAGTGCTTAACAACTGGCAGCTTTAATGGCCTATGAGATGTATTTCCTCAGAAAGAAGGTATTCTCTTCCTGCACATTAACTAACACATAAATCAGCCTAACTTAAAAAAGTTGAGAAAATATAATTGATACAAGTTAGCCAGTCAAAGTCAAACCTGAATACCCCTTTTATATTAACCTTCTAAAGTGTGTGGAGGCTATAAAAAATAGGTAGAACATTTCTTAACAGTCTGCAAAGTCTTGTTTTCATTTTTCTGGGAAACACTTTCAAGTTTTGCCTTTGTTTTCTGAAAAGCAAACAAGAAATAAAAGGAAGTAGGGGGTTTATTCCCCCTCTTCTTCTCAAAAAGAAAGTATCTGTTGTTTCTGATTTAACCGGTAAATTTTAAAAGAAAAGTATTTTACTGAGGTCAACAAAATATTCACTTTCTTCAACACAGAAACATGTTTTCCTAGAGAAAATAGCATCTTGCAGAGAGCTTTAAAGATGCTGTTGTTTCCTATTGCCCATGCTGCTGATTCCTAGGACATCAAGGACTATTCTTGGTGGAATGTAGGGTATGTGAGCAGATTAACCCTGCAGCAGAATGCATTTATCCAAAACATTTCTGATTATTTTCTTTGCAGTTTGTTATCTGTGGTTTGCTTATGGCCCAGACGTGCAGCAGGGAAATCTGGGGTTGCCCTGCCACGTGACCTGGTCCATGTCCTGCCACGACTCTGAACACAGCATTGCATGGGGGAACAATATCAGTGCCACCACTTTTGTTCTGCTTTGTGCCAGAAAAAGGCATATCTGTGCCCAGCAGATGGGGCAGAGCAGCAGAGAGGCTCTGGGTGACAGTGACCGGTGCAGACAGTCGGGTCAGAGCCAGCTGCTGACACCCATGCTCAGGATGTGAGGCTTGACCAATATTTCAGGACACCAGAAAGACACCTGAGAGCAGGTTAAATTGCCCCTCGAAAGCCTTGGCTTTGTAGCAAATAATTTCAGGGGCCCAAGGTGATTCATTATATTCTGCATTCAGAGGCAAGTGGATTTCCAGCTCTCCCGCACACAACTGTACCCACACCCCTTTGAATCCAAGCTTTCTGAATCTGAAAATTGGAGGCTGAGAAAATGAATCAGGAGGAGGGAGTAATTAGAGTTGGGATGTCATACTAAATCACAGGCCCTGGTTAGTCAAGCAGCTTGCTTCTGACAGCACCAGTTGGATGCAATGAATGGTGGACAGTGGTAGAGTTTAATATTTTAGCACCTGCTTTATTTTGCATGCAGGAAACCAGCTACACATTCACATTTAAATAAATCTGCAGTCACAGGCAGCTTTTTCAGGGGGAGAGCTGCCTGCTGCCTGTTAGCTCACACGTGGCCACTTTAAACCTCTGCAGAGCCAAAGGGTAAGGTACAAGTAGGACTGACAGAGGAAGGAAAAATAACATAAACCTTTTGTGCTTTGTAAACCTACTGATGCTTCTATATTTGTGTTAGCTTTGAGGCTTTTTTGAGGTGAAGCCACTGTTATAGCAAGCCTGCTTTGTAGATTAAAAATGAGGACATGAAGGAAAAGATGTAATTTAGGTTGAGTAAAGACTAGTCTGGTGCTTAAGACTGTCACCTGAATCAGTGACAGGTTTAATGCTTCTTAGCTGCTGGGGCTCACAATAGAAGACTTTATGGTGTACTCTCTGTGCACGTGTATGTGCAGTCACATAGAATTCAATAGCTAAGTATTTGATGTGTATGGGCATGCAGCAGCTTAAAAGAACAATGTTGAATAAAACAAGAACAGCACAGGTTATTCATCAACAAGAAATAATAACAAAGTGAGACTATTTTGTTGCTACTCATCTGGAAAAACAAGATGGCCCTTTACTTGTAAAAGATCTTGTGATTTTTTTCTGTGTGCCCCTTATTGAACTCAGACCTCATTGTCAGTCCCTGCAAATCTGGGTTCAGCCCCATTGATGGGTGGCTGCTGTGCAGGGCCAGTGCACCCCCTGTTCAGGTGTGCTCCTCCTGCTCCAGTGTCCTGTGCTGCTGGGCTTGGTGTCAGCATGCACGGTGTCTGTGTGTCATGTAAGAGCAAAATAGCACAAATATTTTACCATGGAATATAAAACACTGTTAGGGAGAGAGCCCCACCACCGCCAGGGAAGAGCCACTCGAGCACAAGTTGTGGAAGGAACATCCGAGGCTCAAGAAGTTGCTCTGCACCATAAATGCCTCTTGTAACTGTGATGAGTTTCTGTTCCTACTCCTGGGAAACGATTTGGTTTCCACAAATTAAACAAAATTCTAAAAAATTAAGAATTTTGAATTACAACTGGGTTTTAACTGCTCTTCAGATTTCTAGAAAGCAATCAACAGGAATCTAAGTTTTATGATTATTCCACTGTTTCCTTCACTAGATCTGTGAAATGGGATGTTGTTTGAGCCTTGATTTCATCTACGAGTGTGTAACTAACCTATTTCATCAGCAATGCAATCAAACTTTAAATTATTAAATATTTTTGGTTATTATCAATATGACTAATAATCTAATAAGTGTCGAATGTTAGCATTTTCAATGTTGGATATTACCTAACTAAATGTAGTATAATCAATATTATTGGCTATAATGTAGTGATTGAGGCAATTGACTCTGCATTGTGTTTTGCTTCTATTAAAAAAAAGGAAAAAAAAAAAAGAAAACAGAGCAAATGTAAAGACTACAATTAAAAGCCATAATGGACATACAATTTGAAAATCTGTGTTATCCTAGAAGGACAGATTTTGATCTCAGATGAGATGTTGTCATTGAATTCAAGGTCCCAGACCCACAGGAGGGGGCTGGAGGACACTTCTGACTGGGCTCTGTGAACAACCTCTGTCCAAAATGGGCTGAACTCAGCTCCCAGGGACTTTGATGGGAGAGACATTCATAGCTCCCATGTGGGCAGAGACAGGGTTCACTGCACTGGCACAGTGTTACCTTTCCTCCCCTGACAGGAGCCCTGCCCTAGGCCCTGCCAGCCATCTTCATCTCCCTCCTCTCCTTCCGTGGGGGTCTGCAAGCAGGACATTGAGCTGCCCCCCTCCTCCCTTCACACTTGTTCCAAGAGCTTTTCCCTTCCTGATGTTGGGTAGAGTGAGGCCCTTGAGTTTCACCAGTTCAGAAGTCAGCAGAGACTGCAAGGATTATGATGACGTTAAAAATGTAGGTTATATATAGTGAGGTTGTTCAGTAGGCCTAAATATAGTCCTTTTTTAATATTTTTGGTTTCTTTCCATTATCCCTGGCATTCCGAAGTAGAGGAATATCAGTGATGCACTGTGATACTAAAATAATAATGAAATTGTTGAATTCATCTTCTTCTGTCTTCATCATCCAGTGCAGAATGTCCTCACAATGTACTTAGAAGATAATTTTATTCCTAGGTGTAGTTGGCTTCTGATGCAGGTGGGTTGTATTTATGTGAGTGTGGTGAAAGGGTCCTAACCATCAGTCAGAATTACTGTGATCTATAAAAGAATTTATTTCAATTTTTCCTAATTTTCCAAATCCCTTTTTTTTTTGAAAGAGTAAATATGTCTCCAATAAAGATAAATCATATTTTCAGACAGCCCATAAATAGTCTGAAGATCTCTTTAACCTGGACTCTAGACAACCCACATAGGGATGTGCCTAAAATCCTCTAGAAAAATCATAAACAAAAGCAAAAGCAAGAAGGAAAAAAATTACAGAAAAAGACTCTGGGGTTTCCTGGGAAACAGAATTTCTGTTTCATAAGAAATTTTGACATAATGAATATGCATCCTGAAATTGTAATGGAAAGTGTTAACAGTACACACCCAGGAGTATTAAAATAGATACTGATAATCAAGAATTAAAATAATTCTTTAGTGCTACATGATTATTAATCAAGTTATTTATCTTAATAGTAAAAATAATGTATGAGCTATAGTATATGACAAAATCAACTAATAACAGCATTTTACAGTATTTCTATTTTTAAATAATATTGTTTCCAATAGTAGTGCTAAAAAAAGTACTTTAGTGCTCAGATTTTGTAAGAATAATCTGTCAAAACCCACTGTCTTCCACAATGCTTTATTTCAAGCCCACTCAGGATTTTTGATAGAAACCTAAAATTTCACAGGATATCATGTTTTTCCATTTACACTCCTCTTTTTCAGGTAAAGGACAGATGTGTACACTGCTGAAGAAATTAAATCTCTCTTCCTTGGAGCTGGGTTGTGCAGGCTGGTTCTTGCAGGGCTGCCAGAGCCACATGGGCTCTGTGAGGGCAGCATGAGTGCAGGAGATGTTTTGCAGCATCAATCACTCTGAACCAGCAAACGCTGCAGCACCATCCCTCAGTGCCACTGAAGCACTTCCTGGCACTGGGCTGGGTTTTACAGTGACACCTCCAGCTTGTACTTAGAAGGCAGAGAAGTATCTGTTACTACATGTCTAGGAACCAAGTGAGAGCTGTTTCTGCCCTTGATGCCAGCTGAAGACGTGCATTCATTCAGCAACAGCAGATTTGTAAGCAGTCCTTTTCACCCAGTTCCTTTGTCCAACACCTGTGGAACTCATTTTCCTCTTGCTTAGTTTGCTCACTCTTTCTAGTCTTGCTCATCCTGGCATAGACATTTCAGCAAAAGTGGTTATTTTTAATCCTTCTGCTTAACCAAGCCTTGGTGAGGCTCTGAGCCAAGCAGTGGTGGCTGGCTGACCTTCCACCTCAGGTGTGGCGCTGGCACAGCACGTTCATCCTCCAGGCACTGAGCTCCAGCGTCCTTCCCTGTCTTTGGTCACCTTAGAGGCGGCTGTGTTAATATGCAGCCCATTGCTACCTTACTGATGAGACAGACTGCCGAGGATCAATATGTCTCTGCATTTGTCAGCCCCGTATACCCCAGAGTTAACTTCTCAGCTCTGCTGCCAGAGCTCGTGTCCCGCTGTGTAATCGGGGGGGAATTGTCGATTCCTTACGTGGCGTGTCCGCACTCCGGGCTTGGCGGGGTTGCTTCTCAGAACAAGTAAGTAAGATCCAAGTGTCGCATTTGTTTGGCTCCCACTGCTTGAGTAATAGTAGGTGCAGCCAAAATAGCAGAGGACAGCTTGCTTAGGGGGTCACTGCAGCTCAACAGCTCACCATTGATGTTGTCAGGCAGACTTGGGAAAGATGCCCAAATGCTATCAACTAGAGGACATTGCATTTTAATGAAAGACAAAAAAAAAAAAAATCAAGATTAAAAAAAGAAGAAAGGTAAACTCCCTAGTCAAACATAATAAACAAAAGAGGAGATCTAATGGCACTTTTTTTCCCCTTGCTGTTCACTTTTTCATGCCTTTGTCTTGATGTAGTAGCTTCAGGGAAAACAGCACTGGGATTCCTGGGAGCACGTAACACCATCTACCACAAAAACTCTTAATTATAGAACAAATCTTTAAGAGACTTGTACATGATATCCATATAATGAATTTTAATAAACAAGAAAATATCTTGAGTGATTTAAATGTGAAGCCTGTCCAGAGGTTTTCTATATGTTTTGGCTGAAATTTTGTAATAGAATAAAACATGAATTTACCTTTTCATTGCCTTGTGTTTTCTTTCTGTCCTGTTTGTCTGAAGATAACATTGTGCAAAGATTTTGGGGAAATATGGCACATATTTCATGCAGCCCCAGGGGTACTAATACACTCTGGCATACCACACACAATCAGGGCTCCAGATCAGGTGTCTCAGGTGTTCTGTTAACCAGTAAGGTTGCAAGATCACATACATTATGCAATCTCATTATTTTAAATGTGTGAACACAAGTCTGGGTCATGCCACACAGAAGTGGCAGTCATTGGTGGCAGCAATACATGTTTCAGATCTCCACACGTGTTTGTAGCACAGCCTCAGGGCTGAGGGAATCACACACTTTGGAATTTTCTCTGCTGACAAAGGACTACTTTCCTTTCCCACTTTACCAGCAAGAAACATTCTGAGGAAATGTAGGATCTGTAGGACCTGTAGGACCTACTCTGTAGGAGGCAGAGTAACGTAGAGAAAAATTAAGAGTGGGATAAACCAAAACAGTTACTGGGTCCTCATGTGCAGTTTTTTGATCTGGTTCACTTTCTGAAAGAGACACCAAAAGTGCAGAACCCTGAGGATGAGAAGTCAAAGGAAACCTCTGATATTTGTTCTATAAGAGGTGATAAATTTTAAGTGCATCTTGATCAGACATCTGCACAACCCTGCTCTACTTGAACTCATGTCAGCTTGCACAGAGCCTGCTGAACAGATCAAACTTGTGCCTTGTTTAACCTTAACAGGGAGGGTGTTCTGGCATCAGGGGTGGCCCTGCTGCCGGGTGACCCATCCAGCACCATAACCCATCTCTACCTATGAACCTTTGGGAAAGTACAAGATCTAAGCCATGTAAAACCTTCTTGTGTCTGTCTTCCTAGGTTTTGGTACATTCATGTTGTAAAGAGATAATGGAGACAGGCTGTGTCTCCAAATTGCCGGCAGGTCTCCAGGAGTGACTGCAGACAGTCGTGGGCTGGTTCTGCTCAGGGTAATGCAACAGCCCCCAGTGCAGAGCAGAACTTCAGGCAGGCACAGAGCAATTGCATTCTCGCAGCAGTGCCCAGGAGCTGATAAACCCCAGCCAGGAGACATCCAGCTCCTCTTCATGGAGCCCAGCAGTCTGGAGCCCTGAATTGCTTACCCTGGGCACTTCACTTGAATGGTTTGCCTTGGACCTACCCAGCTGTCTTCTGAGCTGCCCCCAGATGAATTAGGCTGGATTTTGATGGTTCCCTGCCTTGGGACAATGACGGTTTATTTAATATAAATTTCTCACAAACATTTCATTTATTTCGGTGGAAAAATCTCAAATGTTATTTCTCTCAAAAGTAATGGGGATTGAGAAAATCTGATCCCTTTCAAAATCTTGATGATCAAAGTACTTAACACCTATAAAAGGTCATTTGTTGCCCTAATATCTGGTTAATTTAACAATTTAGTGCATGCATTTGTAAACAGATCGCTTTTTTCCTCCTACTGCCCACCCCCAAAATGAGATTATGCCTATTGGTATCAGACAGCAATAAAGAGCTACCCAGATTTTCACTGCCTTGATTCATTGTCTCTGCCATAAATGAAGTTTTCCCATTGTTTTCAGAAATTCTCAATGTAATGGCTTCAGTTTCCTTGTTAATTATTTTTTTATTAATGATCTTTCAGACAGTTTTTCAAAGAGACTATAAATCTCTCAGTAAAAGTAATGGGCAGCTACTCACAGGAATAATCCCATTACAATCAGCTGTACTACTGTTTGTCATTTGGAGTGAGGTGCTAGAGCTCTGACCCTTACTGATTTACCACTCTTCATAATTAGTTGCAGTGATTAAAATGCATTTTAGATTACACTGCAGTTTCCCTCACTTAAAAGTTTTTTTCTTTTTTTTACTGAGGACAAACTCAAGTTCTGAAGGTGAAAAATTGTCCTCCAGTATAAAACAACAGCAGCAAAAAGTAATGCCATAGATAAGGCTTATAAAAGAAATCAGAAGTAGAGATGCTTGGGCAAGGAATGTTGCTGGGGGCGGAGGGGCTGTTTTAGCTGACAGAGACAGCTCACGAAGGAATTGAGCAGAGCAGTTTAATGAAACTGAAAACACTGCACAAAACACTGACAACCTCACATGGAAATAATGAATCAATCTGTTGCATCTGTATCTAATTAAGAATCATTATAATATAGTCTTTTTCTCTAGTGATCAGGATTAGTGGATACCCCACAGGAAAGAGCTAATAAATAGAGTTTAAAAAAAGAGATAATAAGTATAGCTAAATTCAAGTGCCAGGACATTATGCATCTTTATCTGGGACTGTGATTCTCAAGCACTTTTCTTCAATAACCCCAAATCCAGGTAGTCTCTCTTTCCTGTGAGAGAGACACAGCCAGGATTCCCTTGTAGGGGTTTTCAAGGCAATACAGAAAAAAATAATTTAAAAAAAAATTAAAAATAGAAAAATAAAGACAAATAAAACAGAATGGTTGGATGCTGCAAAAAAATTCTGCCAAGGGCCAACATTCTACTACCTCTCTGCTACAATTAGAAATGTAATTTTCATAATTTTTCCTTTCCCCCCTCCCACTTCTCTTATGCCTTTCCTCCTTCTTCCTCCTCAAAAAAAAAAACAAAAACCCATTAAGTTGCTAAGAGCTTCATTTACTTTAAGCCTCTTTGGAGATCTGTTATTTTACACAAGTGTCTGAATAACCCCTCAGGAGTCTGTATTAACTGGCTCCCTACAGCCAGATGATATATACCTTGAAAGTGGAAGGCATTCCTGTATTTTTTTTGCCCTCCTGTCTAAAGAATATATTTTTCATTTAATATTGTTTATTTAGTTTCTGTTTTGTTTTTAATTCAGAGGAGGATGGAGAAAAACTTCCTAGTTGAGGAAAAGGTTGTGTTATCCCTCTTTTTCTCTTGCCTGTTAGGATACTTTTTCAACTGTGATGGATTCAATCCCAGGGGAAGCAATCTAGGATCATTTCTATGATAAAGAGAGGAAGGCTACAGAGTGGAATCTCAGAGCTGTCCCTCACATCTTAGTGGAGCTTGTGGTAAAATGTTTCAGTGCCCCTGTGAGGTCAGTTCTCTTCCCCGTGCTGGGGGCAGTGCTGGATGGAGACTGGTGTGAGGAGGGGGTGCTGGGAATTGTGCCAGAAAAACACTGAACTGAGCATCATTTGTTGTAGGCGGTCATGGGATACCTCTGCTGTGTCACCACCATGTGCAGTAAAGAGCATTGTTCCTCTAATGTTCATCTCTCTTGGAACTGCAAGTGAATGTACAGCCCAATTAGTGCAGCAGCTTAAAACAATAAACCCTCCAGAATCTCTGGTGGGGGAAGCATGCTTTTATCTATTTGGTAAATAATTTATTAATCACACTGATGTATCCTCCTTGACAGCAACAGAGCCAGATAAGTGATGGTTCAAAATCAATTTGTCATGGTCCAATGTGCACCCAATGACCTACTTGGTCTGTTATATAGGTCAAACTTGTACATGATGCTTGGATAGCAGAGGCACTTCTTAAAAAAATAACAGCAACAACAAAACTCATGGCACAGTTCAGGCTGTGGGACTCTATGCTGGCTCAGGCTCAGACTCAGCCACGCAGCTTGAAAACCCAGCTTACAGAGAGGGTCAAGGACAGGGGCTCATTAGGTGAAATTTTGGGGTCTCAGTCTCTGAAAAGTGCCCTGTGCTGGGGGCAGCAGCAGTATCCAGGGGGTAGATCCATACTTTCTGACCTAATTCTGTGACCTTGTTGTTGTCATGCTGCCCTCTGTCATTGATAACATCCCTAGCATGCTCCTAATATTTCTCTGTTTGCCCTGCTTCAGCCTCTACTTTTCCTGGTCTCCCCTACTCACAACACCCTTTTTCTTCAGATGAGTGGCAATTCACTCTCTTCTCCTCTTTGTACCCCTGCCGTGGAGTCCATATGAGTGTCACAGTTCGAAGTCTTGTGTTTCTGAGCGGCCTAGTCAAGGGCAGGAACTACAAGATTTTAAACTGCAGAGAGACAGAACTTAAAACCTGTGACAGAACTTCTGAGTAGCTGGTTGCTGGTGCTCCCTTTGCGGCTTGACAGAAACTTGGTTGCAATTTTTTGATGGAGTTTGTAGTATTATTTTTCTATTTCATTAATACATGGTTCAGGGCTTGCCACCAGTGAGTTCTGGAGAGCTAAGAGGTATATGTGAGGTGACATGTGGAATGGGCAGTACTAACATTCCCAAAAATGTCAAGAAGTCTTGGAATGGTCTTCATGCTGTGTGTCATCCGTTTGCCACTTGAAAGACATTTTTCACCAAATCCTATCATGTAACCACTATTTTAGGAAGGTGACCTAGTCTTTATTCTTCCAAGGATTTTCACCAAAGTGGTTCTCTGTGGCTGGAGGGAGCTGGGCTATCAACTGGACTTGTGAGCTTTTCTTGTCTTGTCCCACTGCATATACTTGTTGGGGGGATTGATTTGGGTTTTTTTGGTGGATTTTGACCTCTTTACATAACGACTATTTTTCTGATAGATTCTCAAGGAGTCCTGCATGGCTGGTGGTGTAGTGGTGTAAAGTGGAGATTCTCCTAATGCTGGAAACTGAACACATTTTCAAATGAATATGAAGGCACTGAATGTGCTGAATAACCTGTGTAGGCCACGCTGTCCTACATTCTACTGTATTGCTTCTGATTTTCTTGAAAGCATGAGAGGGAAGGAGACTTTCCTTTCAATTAAAGGTCCACACCTTTTTAAGGAGTTTTCTCCTCATTCCTGCTTGGCACTGCCCCACTGCAGGGTCACAACCTTCCATGCTCAGCATTGGGTTTCAGAGCTCCTGCATGTTCTGTATGGTTTGAACAAGACAGTGGGGTGGGTGCCAGCTGCACACGGGAGGAATGGATGCAAGTGCAAGGGTTCACTCCGGAAGTAAGAGCACAACAGAAATAAGGTCTAAAACTCTAGATTTGTTTTTTTTTTTTCCTTGGAAGCTGTATTTTTTTTCAGCTGTGACTAGAGGGAACTAATGCTTTCTAAGATAAAGGTGGTGAATACAGCCTAGTCTTTCAGTTCTTCTTTGTTTTAGTATTATCACCCCATTCCTGAAACTGGTTTTACATTTGTCCAAAAATCTGTTTCCTCCTTGACTGGCAAGCTGAAAAGCAGCCAGGCTACCAGTGGGGGTACCACCACCACTGTCAGGAAATAAAGGGACTGGAAATAAACCCACCATGTGGGTTTTTCAATTTTTGAAAAAACAATGTGTACCTTTAAGGATGTTTATAGTCCTGACAAACACAGGACAGATTTCTTCACATTTTCCTTGCCATCTCATCAGAGGCACAGTAAATTCTAGAAACTGAGAAGGACCTCTGGGGTCGTGGCATGAACTTCTTGTTTGGCATTGGGAAATCCATAAAACCCCACTAGCACCATGAAGGCTCTCTGCTAACACTGTCGCCTCCTGTGGATTCCCTGAAGGGCACCCACAACCCTGGACTGGGTACAAATCGCACAATACGCCCTGGAGACAGGATACAAATCTTTTCTAAAACCAGCATCTAAGTAAACAGACAAACCCCAGCAGGCTTTTTTTCAGCACTTTAGAATTGTTTGTGTTTTGTCAGCCTTTAGTAATTTAATTGAAGAGTGATGCAAAATGCAGGCCCTGCAGGCCCAAAAAAATATATTTGGTGGGATATTTTAATAAGATGAATCTCAATGTTTTCCATGAGGTGTCAGCAGTTCCTTAAACCAATGCAGGGTTTGCAACAAATGGCTTCTTTTGCTGAGAATTCAAAAGATATTCTTTCAAGTCTACAAACTGCTAGTGAGCTTCAATAGAACAAGTGTTCTCAAGGTGTATTTATGTTGCCTGTATAGAACTCCAAAGGATTTCTGCCAGCACACCCCATTACAATGAGTAATGTTTCCTTTAAAAGTGAAAGAAGAAGACTTAGATCTTGGTTAATTAAATAATCTGCTCCTTTTTTGAATTATTTACAATAGGGGACTGACACCAACCTCCTCGTTTCCCACCCTGAACCTCAGGACATTATTGTGTTTACCTTGATAAAAGCTGAAGGGTCAAAACATTTGTGTTATCTATCTGTCAGGAAATGAAAGGGCAGAGAATTAAACACAGATTAAGACTTCCACAAGATTCATTAAAAAAAAACCCAAACAAGTGAAACCAAACCAAACCAAAAAATAAAAGCTGTTTCCTATATGGTGGGATGTACTGGCAGCCAGTTCTTGGCACAACATTGACAATGGTGAAGCAGTACCAGGTGAGCTCTTATCTCCTCATTTTTATTTATTGCCCATGGAGGCTGGCAGTTCTCCATGTGGAACTCTGTTTATAGCAGATTTATCTGTGGTGTGTAAGCAGCACACTGGCACCATGAATGTCCATCTATCAAAAATCCTGAAGCATCCCCTATGACGGAAGAAGGATGTTTTTGCTGAATGCAGAGCAAAGAAGGAGAATTTTAACACTTTGAAAAGAGCAAGCAGCAAGTATTATAGTCTCAAAATCAATTTATGTCAGGCAGGGAAGTGTGACAGGAGGAACAAAGTGCAGAGCAGGGCCAGCTTCTAAGACTCCACCTAAGTACCAGTCTCCTTGGTGTATGAACTCCAAAGACAAGAATGAATGTCTCCGTGTCAGACTGAAGGAATTAGCAATTCTCTTTATCCAGTGCTTGGCTTTTTTTTTTTTTTTTTTTTTTAATCTTGCTTTTTGCTAGAATGTCTTCTCTGTCCTGACTTTGAATTGGAAATTCTTAAGGTATAGAATAGTGACTTCACTGCATTTTCATTTATCATTTATTACTATAAGTCTAAGACTTCAAGTTCTAGCTCTGGAATCTGTCTTGATCTCGTTGCAGAAAAAAAACTGAGAGGAGGGAAATTCTTTCCTAAATAAGTAAATAAATAAATGCACAAATCAGGTTAACTCCTCTTTATGCAACTGGAGGTGCCTTTTACTGTTTTTTTTTCTAAACAGGAATTTTATAGCTGTCAATTTACATGCTCCATTATTCATTCCTGGTTCATGCTAGACTTTGTCCTAGGGCATCTATGTCTCAAATGACCCAGCTCTGCAGACGTGCAAAAATACAGGGGAAGAAGCAACTTTTGAATACCTGCAAGATCAGTAACAGAAAACAAAAGAGATCACAGAGAATCTGCATGAAAATGAATACTCTCCAAAGCACTTACTGAAGCCTTGCTTTTGCAAATGGCAGTGTAAATGCACCTTTATAGTGATATACAGAGGTCAAGATCACTGTCCATCTCTCTTGACTTCAACTGGAGCTGAAAGTGTTCAAAAATTTCAGAAAATGAAATGAATGTGTCACAAGCTGGACATTCAGTTACTGACTTGCTGGAAGTGTGACTTTATCTTCTGTTCCTCCACTTACCCCTCTTTAAAGAGGGATGAATGCTGTTCACCTATCATGTAAATGTTCTGAGGCCTAATTAGTTAATGTGTGTAAATTGCTTTTGAGATGAACAGTGTTAAGTATTATTATTGCTATATTAAAATATGGCCAGCAGCCAACCTCTCCATGTAGCTGCAGGGTAATGACAAAACTGATCAACTTCAGGATTTTATTGGTACTGATCTGTAACAACAAATATTTTTTTTTTTGCATTTATCCAGGTCCAAGTACAACCAAACAACATAAATTTAGTTTGAATGTTAGTAAACAG
Source organism: Orthonyx spaldingii (assembly GCA_013397795.1). Classification (NCBI taxonomy): domain Eukaryota; kingdom Metazoa; phylum Chordata; class Aves; order Passeriformes; family Orthonychidae; genus Orthonyx; species Orthonyx spaldingii. The sequence continues at coordinate 2,382,933 of VZTJ01006682.1, forward strand.
AGAAACAGCCAATATTTACTTTAAGGCAAGTTTTGATATCCCAAAATATTACCTCAGCTTAAACATTCCAAGTTATTTTCTTTTTAAGAAAAGGGGGTAAATTCACAGTGAGGTATTTAGGTATTCCTTCTTCCTTAGTCAAATTTGCCAGTATTTTCTTCTGTCCGTGTGGGAATCTATGTGCAATTTACCATAAAGAGCAGAATGTTTTGTCTGTGTACTCTTTTATAAGGTGAAATTTCATTCTCTAAAATGTTAAAGAGGACTGAAGGAAAAATTAGACTTCTCAAGGAATCAGTCAAGAAATAGAGGACAGAAGAGAAGGTGGTGTAAACTAAGAAAGAGACACTGTTTTAGCCTTACCTTCCTGTTTCTAAATCCTGATTCCCAGGAAATATAGAAAAGTGTTTACTGAAATCAACAGACATGACATGCTCCAGGATAAACACACATATCTGAACTAAGGATCTATTTACAGAACACTTTTTCAGACGTAGTCCTATATCTTGATCAGCCAACAGACTACAGTCCAAAACCAGATACATTCAACACTCCAGTATAAGCCAGCAGGAAAGAATATGATGTGATTTCTTCACATCCAGTCTATCTTGTAAGTGGTAGCTACAGAATCTGTTATATGATTTGTTCCACCACACAGGAAGATGATCACTCACTAAAATTTATAGTTTCTGGTGGATTTCATGCATCTGTGAATCTTATGCCTTGACTTAGTTTGGAATTTACTCTTCATGGACAAGATTTTTTCATTTGCTTTACAAAAAAATCCCAGGCAGAAATATGATGATAAAGAGGACAGACAAATTTTTTTTTTTCAGTTATACCAAATTATATTGGGGAAAAAAGCCCTTGGGAAATCCAGAATGGGATAGGTTACAATCTGGAAACGAATCAAGCAACATTTCTTGCCTTGTGCCACATACACTTGGCCCCAGACAGCCGATTTCTGAAGAGTTATGCCATAACCTGCATGTGGAATAAGAAAATAAGAAAAGACCTTTAGAACTCTGTAAATGATCAATAAGAATAAAAGCCTTTCCCTCCCCCCCCCCATTAAATTATGTACTTTCAGATTCTAAACTACAGATTACAGATTATTTTCAATAGCAAAACACAAAGTTCAAATCATTAGAAAACCTTAGAGCAGGACTTTAACCCAAGTATTTGGTCTTTCATTTTCTTTTTCTTTCTTTCCTATTTCCCTTCTTTTCCCATATTTTCCACTTGGTTTTTTTTTAATATAAAATGTATCAGAATTATAGGGATAATTTAGGGCTTCTGACACTCACTGTCTAAAATTAAACTATCCTTGGCAAATCTTTCAGACATTATGTTTTTTGCTTGTCTGAAAGGAAACTGCCAAATTAATCTTGGTTTCTTTAACCCCTGGGTCACTTCACGAGGCAATCGAAAGTGAAAATAATACATTGATCATCTAATAGAAATTGTTCTGATATTGTGAAAAATGATGCCATCAATAGCATATTTCTGCCAAAATACAACACAGAAATGGTTTTAACCTTCAACATCCTATGCAGTCATAAAACTGTTTAGGTTGACTGGACAACCACTCCTGTAAACACTTCAGTTTTCATCAAGTCTTGCAGTGCATGAGCGGACTTCATCCCCTGGACAGAAGTTCTAACCACATCAGAACTGCAGCAGGCTGTGGGCCACCCCTGGACTCTGACCTTACTTTGTATAGAGTGATGAGAGCATCCCACCTGTTTTTCCACAGGAGCTAAAGAGGAAATATGTGTATAGTGTATGCATTTACACACACATACAGGGACAACATTCAGTGGCATTCACGGACCCCTAAATTCAGTGAGAGCCAGAAACTAAACTAACCTGGATGCTAGATCACACTTTTGCTACACATTCTTTTGACCAGTTATTTTTGAAGTCAGTAGTGTCATACTTGTGTGCAAAATATTGCTTTATTTGTGTAATGACTGTCGTTAAAGTATTACTCCAGTGTTGTGGTCATATTCCACTTAATCTTCAGTACAATTCAAATCTTTGAACTCTATAAATATCATCCTTTGGTGACAGATGTGTTATTCTGAGCTTAAACAAATCATAAGGTTAGCATTTTGTCTCAGTAGTTAGGCCTGTGAGAGCAGTTTACAATACAGCTAGCAGATTCAGTATTTCTTCTGCATTTTGGCAAAGGGTAGGCTACTGCCCACCAAAATTTGGTGCCTGACTTGGGCAAAGTCTCACAAAACCTTTACATACCCAACTCCCACTGCAATAGCAATATAGCAGAGCATCCTACATACAGTCCTAAATGAATGGAGACAGAAGTGCTTCTGCAGGTCTGAAGGAGGCAATCCAGTTTTCTTGCTTTAAATTCCTCCTCACACCATTGACCAAAATCACAGCAATCTTTCTCTACTCTAAAGAGAAACTATACGATATGTTAATTATTAACATTTTCTTTCTGGTGCTTGATTTTCCACGATGTCTGAGTGGTTTTGCACACTCACCTGAGTCCTGGGGATACACAGAGATTAGGCACTGAGGGGAATTAAATTTACACAATCTTCTAAAGGCCCCCGCAGCTGAGGTATGGGGTATCCTTAGGGAAAATATCTCCATCCATCTGATCAAAGCCGGGTCTTTCCTCTGGTAGAAGTAGAAGAACAACATGTCCAGAATGAATATAGGCAAAGAGAATTCTGATTCTTGCCTATGGTTTTGATTGCAAAGGCTTCTACAGCTTTAGTCCCTGTCTTGAGGAATGCTTTTGTTTCTTCTAGGACATAATATAATATAAAACTCGTAAATATTCCAATAATAGTTCCAGGTGAATGTCTCAACACTTAAGTTAAAATCATCTTTCCTTTTTCCCTCTTTCTGCTTGCAACAAGGACTTTTGCACATCTGTTTACACAATAGAAAATCTTCAGGTATGAAGACAAAGAACAGTCTTAATCAGGATATCTCATGGATTGTGGTTAGGACATTTTCCAAACAACATGGGTTCAATCCCATTAAAGCTAGATAATGAAATGTATCATTTCCTGGGTGAATGTTCTGACCGTGGGATTATTAAACAACAGCTGAATATTGCCATTATTACTATGATGATATCAAAGAAAGTTAACCATAATTGTAATGCCAATTAACTTTTTGCATTTCTTGGAATTATTTTTGAGGAATCAAGTGTGTCTTAACTCAGACCTGCTCATAGGTGGGCTCTAGTTGAGGGATAAATATAGATTGCCCTAGAATATATGCAGTTGAATAAATTGAATTCTCAGAGAATGTTTCTGCCACCTAATGAAACTAGATATCTTAAAGAGTTAGGCGCTTCCACCTTGGTAAACTAGATAACTCTCTGGAATTCCAGATTCACTAGAGAGATAGATGCTTTCTTAAAATTTTGTTTTAAGTGAACTTTTTTTTTTTTTTTGCACACTGGAGTAGTGCAAAGAACCATAGGGAGTTGGTGAACATGGTCTTGTCTTTTTAAGCCACCAAATACTCCCAGTATGTTCACAGCTTTACCACCCGATTCACAAAAAAAAAAAAAAAAAAAAAAATCACAGTGAAGCTATCCAGGAATGTAAGAGAAAAAAAGTGGAACTGAAAAAATATTTACCCTTAAAAAAGGGCAAAAATTAACCAAGTAAAAAAACCCCCACACACATATCAATATATAATATTATAAATTAGTAAAGCCACAGATATTAAATTTTACCTTTGGCTAAACTAGGCTTTAATATAAAGCAATAGATCTAAAGAGAAATATAGACAATTATTCATAAATTGTAGGAGACCACTGTCTCAGCAGGTTCCTTTTATTCTAATTAATCACTTTCTAAAAAGGCTGCATAATTCCTGAGTTGTGTCACTGAAATTGTCCTTACAATAAGTGAAGTGTTCTTAATAGATCAGGAAGATCTTTTTCTAAACAGTAATGATGAAATCATTTGCTTGAACAGGTTTAGCCACATGGTGCCAGTTTCCATTATAATCTGAATAAACTCACCATTCAAATTAAGAACATACCTGTGGTGATTCCAAGAGAAATCAGAATGAAACCAACTTCTGGGAATTTACATAAGGGAAATAACATTGATGTATCTTTCATAATGCCAGCCATATGTTTCATTGTAATGTATGAGTTTCTTGAAATATTTTATTGATGTTTTAAAGATCAGAAAGTTTTGTTGTTTAAAGGTTAAAAAATTTATAGTTATCTCCAAATTTTCCTTGTTACATTATGAAACAGAAATATGCCACCTGAAATTTGAAGGCTATTATGATGCATAACTGTCCTTGTTTTTACAGAAGACTTATCAGAGAAATCATGGATTATCAGCCTGTAGTAGCATTATTCATGGATGTGCAAGGAAATTGACCATCCTGTATCTGCATGCATTTGCTCAGATTTCAAGCTGACCAGGAATAAAAAATAGCTGGGAGCATGATAGGTTACCATTTTCTCAAGGTTATACAGAGCAAGTAGTTTTCCTATTGTTTTGAAATTAATGAAATGGTTCGATGGAGATAATACTTTTTAAAATTGAACATTTTGAATATATGATTAATACTAATCATAGAAAAACTGAGACAAAAGGGAGAGGTTTTTTATAAAGTAGAAACAGCTAATGATAAAAGGAAAAAAAGAATTAGTAAAGAAAATATGAAACAAATTTCTTGTACATCACTGTTTTTCTCAAGGCTTAAATATTTTGAGTATATTAGCCAACAAACTCAACTGCTCTGAAAACTTCCTAGGGTGTACCTTGTGAAACACACCCAAAGGATACTTCTGTATGCCCATTTGGGGAATATCTTTCCCCTTTTGCCATTTCTCTGTGCCCCAGCTGGAGACAGGGGAGAGGTTTTCAGAGCAGGGCAGAGAGTGCGATGTCAGTGTGCAACACATGATATTTCACTGCACCACAGTGAAAAGGAGAAATCAGTATCTTTGTACAGTGTCTCTTAGGAAGTTGCAATTTTTGGGTTGTCCTGTTTTCCTCACACAGTTCTTGCAAAAAAAAAAGAAAAAAAAATTAAAAACTGGTTATTCCCATATGCAGTTCATCAATATTTTATGTTGTAAAATCACAGAACAGTAGAGGGAAGGATCTCTGGATGTTGTCTGATCCAATGCCCTGCTCAAAGTAAACAGTAGAAGGTACCTCAAGTTTCACTTTACAGTTTGAGTTTCAGGAAAGAAGTTTTATTGTTTCTCTGAAATGTCACAAAATCCCAAACATGTTTTGAAATGAAGAATATTTACCTGTCATAAGTAGTACTAATAAACCAAAAGTTCCATTAACAATGTGTATTAGCATGTATCTCTATAAGGCTTCCTTGAAACTTCCCTCTACCCGTGAAATTAAATGTAAACTTTCTTTTTTTACAGGTCAGATGCCTGACTCCTGTTTAATAACCATCTGAATAGTATTGTACACTAGAAATTGAACATTTTTAGACAACATTAGTTAATTAATAACTTTTATTTCAAATAATATTAGCAAATAACTTTTATTTCTAAACTAGCAATGTGTCATTTTAAAGCTCACTCCTACTATCTTTCAATCTTATTTTAATTTTAATCTCTTAAACATACCAGTTTTTCTCTCTGTATTTGACAGTCTTCTATCTGACACAGTAATGAAACTTGTCAATTTTTAAGCAAGTTCATGTTACTGGTGGTTTTGAGGTATTTTGGTACATGTATATTTATCCATGGTTCTGTCCACAAATGAGATTCTTTCTGTTGTTGTTTAACACCAGCCAGTAGCCAAGCCCCACACAACCACTCACTCACTTCCCTCACCAGCAGGATCAGGGGGAGAACTGGAAGAGTAAAAGCTGGAAAACTCAAGGGCTGAGTTAAACAAAGTTTAATAGGGAAAGAAGACGCCTGACACACAAGAAAGCAAAATGAGGAATTAATTCACTTCTTCCCAAGGGCAGGCAGGTGTTCAGCCATTCCCAGGAGAGCAGGGCCCATCACACATAACGGTGACTGGGAAAGACAAACCCCATCACTCCAAACATCCCCCCCTTTCCTCTTTTTTCCCCCCACTTTATATACTGAGCATGATGTCACATGGTCTGGAATATCCCTTTGGTCACTTGGGGTCACCTGTCCTGGCTCTGTCTCCTGCCACCCTCCCAGGCACCCCCAGCCTCCTCACCAGTGTGGCAGCACGAAAAGCAGAAAAGACCTGGGCTGTATGTGAGCCCTGCTCAACAACAACAAAAACATCTCTGTATTATCAATCCTGTGCTCAGCACAAACCCAAAACACAGCTCCACACCAGCCACTGTGAAGACAATTAACTTTATCCCAGCCAAAACCAGCACACTTTCCTAACTATTGTTTGGGGAAAGCAGTTAGGTGGAGTTTCCACGGAAATCAGACATAACTATTATTTCTGCTTTCTAGATTTATTTTTTTTAGGGTCCCTGCTGTTTCTATTTCAGTTTTGTGATATACACTGGCATTAACATGTCTTCTGCTCAGCAAAGTGAGAGGAAGTATTTGCCCAGATGTTTTCTGCAGCTGCAGCTTTGCTGGCTGAGAAGGGGACTGTTCCCTCAGATGCTTCTCATTGTTCCTACTATTAACTCCTCAAACCTGTCGTTTGTGCCTGCTGCTCCTCCTAATCCTTTTCAGCAAACACAAGCTATATTTACTTAAGCAGCTTAAATAGCTCTTTACAAACCTGGTTCATTTCAAAAGACCTGGGCCAGTTAAACAGGTCAGAGAATTACTCACACAAGCAGCTCCTCTGACTGTTCCGCTGGAGACAGTTTCTGCTGGGGAGAGGGGCTGAGCAGCGAGAGGGTGGTGTAGGCTTCAGCCAAGACAGAAAAAGAAATATTTGGGCAAGGAGAATAGGCTGATAGCTACAAACCCGTGAGTGTACCGCAAAATCTCCTTTGCAGGTTCAGTGGGAGAACTCACCATCAGCCCTGGACAACTATAGATGTGCTTCTGCTCTTTTCCCTATTTATGATTAGAATGGCAGAAATTTTATATCAAAGGTTTTCTTTCAAAGTGATACACTCTGGATTAATTCCATTCTTATTCTTTGGCTTAGTTTTTCACTTATTACTGCAGGTTCCTCTTGGGTTTTATATCTTTATCCATTTACAGTATTTAAAGGGAGAGATGTTCTGTGATGTGTTGCAATATTTATCTTCCTTTGTGCAGACAGCAGTAATTCATGACTGGCACAGCCAGAAGTGACTTATTAAGGCTTTCTTCAGTAGAGAAGAAAAAGGTCATAAAGTAGCTCAGTAGGTCTTGTGCTTTATGATTATGGCTATATTGTATCATACACTTCAGCTCCCCTACTCCTGCCCTTGCAGTTCACCAAGTATATCTTTAGTCTACCTGGACCTTTCGAACAAATATCTGGTGCCATAAACTGGTGCAGTCAGATTAGCACCCTGTTTGGTTTCAAAAGTCACGTTACAATACTCTTTAAAATATGTAACTACACGTGGATCTTCAGAGTCTCTGGTGCCTTCTTTATTCCGAAACCCACAAATGTAATACCATCTATAGTGCTTACTTTGCTGCTTTCCCTGAGCGCTGTGGCAAAATGAAAAACCTGCTGGCCAGAACAATAAGCTGTGGGACACCTGCAGACACACACTTTGGACACACATCTGAAGAGTGCAGGTGGGAGTCAGTGTCTGTGTATGTATCATCCATGAGTGTGTATTGTCTATGAACCTCGTGCTTGTGGAATCCTGTCCCAGATGTTTGAGACACACTAACTCTCATACACACATTGTCAAGAATAATTAACTGGGGATGCTGGGGAACCTTCTTCACTGTCAAGATTTGAGAACGGGTGGCACCAGAAGGCTCCCAGGGCTGTCCCCAGCTGGCAGTGCAAGAACAGTTCCCCAGCCCTATGGCTGTGATGGACCCCGTGACCGCACTGCCAGGCTCAGTGTGTGTCCCAGGCCACCACCAGGATACAGCAGCTCAAACACAATTGTTCCCAAAGCATTTCTGGGAAAAAGGCTGCAGAGCTGTACTTCAGCACATCATGCTGTTCAGCCAAGGTTCACACCATTTGTACATTATCAGATAAGGAAATATCATTCAGGAATGCTGAAAGAGTAGATTGGTTTGAGCTGCTAGTTCAGTGACGGAAGATCTTTTGTCAGCTGAAGAATTCCTTAGGATATTTATATGAAAATACTATACTGTGTCAGATTCTTGTCTTAAAAAACCTGTTTAGTTGCCTTCATTACATAAAGGGATGACTTAAACAAAGGATTCATAACAACCTGCCCTTCAAGCACCTTTTCTAGTAGATTATTCTCTACAAAGTCATCTCTCACGTCTTGCAGTGTTAGCAAGCACATCAAATAATATCACAGTTACTCATCATGATTCAGTAAAAGATATTAAAGGACAAAGACGAGCCTTTCACACATGGGTGTGACAATGAGAAAGGAGGCAAATGGTATTTTTTATTTGTACTCTCAAAGCATCTCGGGACTGCACAAATACTGACCAAATAGTTCTTGTCAAAAGAGTTTATATTGTAAGAAAAGGCCCTTCTTAATCTGAGGAGGAGGCCAAGATAGCACTGTTGTAGTTTCCATTCCTTTGGAATCACCAGGACAGATTGGGAATGAAGTTGAGTACACCCCTACAATGTCCTTTGCAAATCGTTGGAGAGATTAGTTTGTGAGTAAGGGGGGGTCCACTTCAGCACATTGCACTCCTCCATTTTAGCTTATATGTAGCCATGAAGTCTGGCAGGACTCAGCAGTACAGCTGAGTCATGCACAGACAGAACCAAATGAGCACGCTTTTTAAAATGTGCTCATTCTAAAACACACTTCCAGACTCCCATATTTTTTCCTGTCTCCTCTGGTTGTCTCTTTGATAATCTGTGCCTCTGAGCCATTTGAACAATGACTTTGAGAGATGCTCAGAAAACTTCGTGCCTTGAACCTGGTATGTGCCCGTTTCTTTTTCACTTGTTTTAGAAATCTGCTATCCTCTTGAAATCAGATGAATTTCTAGTCAATATCCACTAAAACACCCATTTATACTGTCTTTTGTCTTACAGTAATTACCACATGGATGGCTTCTGTGTATATTTGGGAGTCTTACTGATCACACTGCTACCGTGGATTTCACTGTCTTTGTTGCAAGATACATCTTTACCTTTAAAGGTTGATCCCATTGGAATCTGTGGAAAAACTCTCACTGATTTCACAGGCTTTGGAGCAGTCTCTAAATCAGTTTGTGGTTTAGTTTTTAAGACAAAATTACTTACATATTTTTCTTCTACAAACAATTTACTTGCTGCATTGTGAAGCAGTCATTTAGACATACTACACACAAAGGCAATTTCTTTGAAAGGTTTGTAATCTTCAGTCCTATCTCTCCCTCCTGGGTATTTTTGATTTGTGTTGCCAAACAGCAAGATCAAAGCTTCGTGATCTATAACTACATGGAGATGAGCTTCAGAAATGTAAACATAAAACTGACTGCTACATCCACAGACTACTACAAGTGCCTTATCTGCTCACAAGTATTTCTACTCCATCTCAATTAATCTGTGACTGTCATATGCAATATTTTTACTGTGCACTGCCTGTCTTAAATCCTAGCACTGCTCCTACTCTTAGAGGGTTGGAATTAACTACAATTACTCCCTCCACTCTTCAGTTTCATATTCAACATACTGCACAACTGGCACAAAAACTCCCCACCTTTTTCTAAAAGTTACTTAAACCACCAATTTTTTAAGCTCCAGTGTCAGATTATAAATTTAATGCATAACAGCAATGCAGTGGCACAGGAAAGGAGTTATGTTGAATTACCACCTGAGACTGGAGCCATACTCATCCTGGTGGGAAAAGCTCTGCTGAAGAGCCAGAAGCACCTCTGCCAGACAAGGAGCAGAGAAGTCATACACAGGCTGATACTAGAACCATGGTCTCCTGGGGTAACACACAATTTGTTTTCAGTCCCTCAATCAGTTGACAGTTTTCCCAAGAACTCATCATTTGCATTTGCAGAATGTCAATCACAGAGACAAACTGAAATGTTTCACTACTAGACTGGGACTACTTAAAATACTGTGGGGGTGATGGCAGAGAGGGGTGTAAAAGTTTAGATTCCAAATTTGGAACAAGATTGAACAATTCTTTTTCAATGAGCAAGCCTCAGGAAACTCTTCTATGTAATGCCATTTTAATGCTTTTCAGAAGGCAGCAGTCACACTCTTTTTCAAGTCAGAATAAAGCTTATGAATTTATTTCTCTTTGCTAAGATGGGCCCTGGGACTTCAATTTCTCTTTGGGTAGAAGTAAAATATAGCTGGACAAGATGTTGCTTTGAGAAATAAAGTAACCTTTAGAAACTTGTCATTTCCCCTTTAGCTTCCTATTACTGACTGTTCCTAACAAGGGGTTTTAACTGAGATTCACTCAGTCGCTTGTCACGTCAGCCCCACAGCGGTGCTAATGCACTTGGTGGGATCAAGAAGGAGCAGCCAGGGATGAAAGCCTCCTCATAAACCCATTGCACTCTTGCAGATCATCTACTCCATCTTTAGGAGGTGCTTCAGGAGATCTCATCCAGATGCTCACAACACTTTTTCTATTCATCCTCCCGTCCAAGGCCAGAGGAAATTACTCTGCTGTGCTGTGAACTCCTTCAGTCCCAAGGTATTTCCGCACCTCCAGTCCTCCCTTTCAAGACCCAGAAATCTTCACCTGTGTGTAGATCTCCAGCCCCTTTTTCTGGACAACATCTAATTTGTTGGGGCATGTTTGTCTCCTTTTGGTTTTTCTTTGGCTGTTCTCTGTATTATGATTCTGCCCCATATTTACAAAATTTTAGCTGAGGTGAACATGTTGGGGTTCATGTGATATTCACAAACCTATGATATAGAAAATCTAGAGAGTCTAGGTTACAGAAGGAAGCTCTTTTGTCAGGGAACTGCTTTGGTTTGACTAGGTATGATTAAATGGTCCACATCCAAAGGAACACCTCTGATGCTGAAGGTTTGGAGGGATATCCCACTGAAATTTTCAAATACATCTAGACTGACACAAACTCAAAGCCTAGACTTCCTCCAGGGAACTAACAGCTCAAGATTTGATTTCCAGAAAACTCTGCCTGAATTTTAGGCATGGGCCATACTGTGACAACAACTAAATAGTCTGCAAAAACATAGTCTTTAGTCCTGTAATAATTGTTTACCTGAGATCTATCATTGCAGGGCAAGGTCCCTTTTTGATATACAATGGTGAACATTAGTCAGAATATGTGTTTAAGAAAAAAACCAAGAAAACTACAAGAACAAAAAAATCTTAGCTATCCTGTGAGTTATAGGAAGCTTGATTAAGCTCCACAAGAAGAAAACAAGTCACATAATGAAGGAACATGAAGCTATTGAGACTCTTACCTTCTGCCAGCAGAAAAGCTTCAGAAAATATGAACTGAAGGACTATGGCCTCAAGGTAACAGAGAGTACACAAGGCTCCTCAGATTTGCAAATTATTTTGCTGTCTTTGCTGAAATTCTCAGAAGATAATTATTCAAAACCTGAATGTGAAAAGTAAGGACATGTAAACTCAATATGAATATTCAAAGAATTCAACTGACGTTTAGTACAAATATAGAAAGGAGAGAAGCAGCATGAGAAGCTGATAAATCAAGCTACATGTCTGCCTGTCGGAAAAATGTGTGTAATCCCAAACAAGAAGCCATCACATCAGATCCTCAGCTGATGGAAACTGGATTGACTTTCCCTAATTTAGCAGAAATTAGCTGTATACCTGATCCTATTCTACCAGTTTTCTCTTGGAAATAAATGCTCATATCTATTTTAATAGCCTGCACTGTGTAACAAAATAAAAAATCCTGCAACCTTCCCCCTGCCCATTCAGAAAATGACATCCTGTCAGAGATGCTCAAATCATTGAGAGTTTTCTAAGAATTGTGTGCTGTATGATTTGAAATAGAATTTAAAAAAAAAGGTGGGAGGGATGTAGAGTGAGGATAACTTTCAGCCTTGCTTTGAAGTTCAGCATAAGGAGTGTGTAAGTTCAAAACCAAAGGGGTTTTTCAGACATTATGAAGTGTTTCTGTGTTCCCTCTGTTAATCAAATATTTTATCACAAGTAAACGTCACAAAGTCAAAAGTGTGTTTCTCTTAAAGACTTTTTTTTCAAATAATTTTTTAAAATTCAGATTATCTCTGTTTTAAGCAAAGGTTATTCTCCTTATTTGAATGTTTTATTGAAAAATTAGTTTCAAAAGAGGTTCTCAAATGATAGTGCACCTTTTGTCAGTCTTGAGATGTTTTTACCAAACAGTCTTCCCAAGGAGTTGTCCTCTGTATATCATTGAATGAAAGTTGGACATAAAGAGAAACTAACATCAGTTCCTGTAAAAGAGACCTTTGATATCCTCTGCAGAGATACTTTTTCTTTTATTCTTCTTAGGAACATGCTAACAGGTAATAAACTGACTTTGCAGTAATAAAATTGGAAACTGTGAAACAGGAAAGATAATTCTATTATATACTATAAAATGTATGAGCCAATAAAACTGCACATTTCCCAAGAACCTGGGAATTGAGGCAATATAGAAGTGAATAGAAATTTTTCAAATAATTGTTAATCAAAGCTAGTTCATGGAGTAGACATGTAGTTAGATTCATATCAGTATGAATGATTAGTTTCATTTATCCTATTTTGACTACTGAATCAATATTAAAGTCAAACAGTTTTGCTTCAGAAGGATTTAAATTTACCTTACTTTAAATAGAAATAGAAAATAAGATATTGTTTTCAAAACATAAGAAGATAAAGTGATAAAAATATGTCTTATGTCCCAAGATGTATAAAACAGGTATCAATTAGAGCAAATAGAGTAGGTAAGCACATAATGTGCTTACTGGGGTTAATTAAAAAATTGCATATGGAACACTTTCCAATCAGAAGACAGTTCTGTTAAAATGGAAAGAATCTGTAGTACAAGCAGTTTGCAAAGACGTCCTTTGAAAATGTTGTGGTTGGGACTTACTCGAGCGTAGCATTTCAGTAGGTTTAGAAACCACAAACCCAGCATGTTTTGTAGGGGCTACTGTTGCTTCTGTATCCTATACCCTGGCTGCCTGTTAGCAAGGAATTGGGTGTCTCCGGTCTGCGCTGGTGCCTTCCTCCGTTTTCACATGCACCTGGGGAGTTTGCAGAGCTGGAGCTGCTGTGTGTGATGCTGTTCCCAGTTTGGGAGATGGCAAACCAGGTCAGAACCCAAACCACAAAGGCTCTTGCACACATCCCAGCACTGCAAAGTCCTCAGGTCTGTGAAGGAAATACTCTCTTTCTTATGTTTCTTCCTTTTTAACGTGTTACAATTCTTTTAGACAGAAAAGCCAGGCTCAGGCGCATGCTCTGATTTGGGCTGTCCCTGGTGACCAACTTAGGATAAACAAAGGAGAAAAACAGTCAAACTCAAAAGTGCTGCAGGGAAGGAGGAGAGTCACAGCCAGACACTGCAGTCCAGGGCAGCAGAGAGGGAGGGACTCCTGTGGTGAGCAGGGAGACAGCAGCCAACCTGAGCAGGGGTGGAAGAAGCCCTGCTGAGAGGTGACTGATTAGAATTTTCTGTGACTCATAAATCCCGCAAGTGAACTGAAATCCAAACTGCAAGGGAACATGCAGACTGCAAGGGAGATTTAAATATTAAGCCCTCCTCCCTAATCTAGTGACTTTGAGCTTTCTCTGAAAAATCAGTGTTCTCATTTATATTATAATACAATATAAATTTGTAGTGTTTTTGGGGGGTTTTGAAGAGGTTTTATTATGGGGCTTTTTTCCATCAAAACAGCTCAGAGGTTTTTCTCAACTCAATATACAGAAAAAGAAATTTTAGAAGTCTGGCCAATTCAGGGTATCACCATTCGATTTCTGTCAGTTTTAAAGCTAATCTTAACTAAAAATGGAACAAAATTTTGGCAATCAAAAGATTCTATAATTTTCATTTCCCTGTGAAGTTTAGGGCTTCAATTTTTTTTTTTTTTTTCATTTGAATGTATGTCAAGATATTAGAATTTCTGACAGGATAAAAGTTCTATTTTTCTTTCTCATTTTCTTAAGAATAGACTTAAATTTGCTGTCTGTTTGTTTTCCTCAATTTGTTAATATGGTGGCAATTTCAAGTAATATGGCAGCATATGAGGATCAAGAAATGGAATGGACTTCATTACCAAGTTTCTTGTTGGAGGGAAATGCTAGAGTAGCACTATTGTTCTAGTGGACACAACAGGGCTCAGGCAAAAAAGAAATTTGCATCTAGATGGAAAAAAAAAAATTCAACTAGAGTTTTCAGTCAATAACAAGAGAGAAAATTGTGGCAAGCCCTGTATTTAGGAAGTCGGAGAACCCAGATTTCATTCACTCCATTGCTCATGGAGTAGAAATTGTTTTGTTTTGTCAAGAGCTGGAAAGAAGGTCCTAATTACTGTTAAAGTTGAATGTAACTGAGTAATACTTTCACAACATGCACACACAGGAACTTGGCAGAGTATTATTTACTTCAGGGTGTCTAACTGAATAAAGCTTTGTCTAAACTAATACACCTTCTCCCAGGCTGATTTGCAAGTATAGGCAAGTCTAACTGTGAAGAAAAAGACAAAAGATGGACATGAGTAAATAGGATATAATATTGCCTGCACAATAGACAAAGAAAAATAATAATTCCAGTCAAAGGCCAAAACGACTACATGGCTGGGGTTATGTCAGATAACCTAAGTTTACACTCTGCTGAGAAAAGTTGCATCAGTTCTCCCTAGTGGAGCCTCATCTGTGGTGTGGGCTCACTGTAAAGCACCGTTTGTCCTTCTCCTGCCCACGGCAGCAGCCCAGTTGTGTCCTGTGTAGCAACAGTTGGCGGGGATTTTTGCTGACTGTGGAATTGCACCATTTTCACCACTTTCTTCAAAAGCCAGTCATTGTTCTTACAGGAATCTGCCTGTTTGCTTCTCAAAATGGCAATGTCCTGTCACTAGCCCAGGCTTGTGAGAGGATTTTGCTATTGGATTCCCAATAGTATTAAAGTTTAGACAGAAGTATTAAAGTTTCCAGTGAGCTTTGTAACCTAAACCCTCATGAATTCCACACTGCCACAGGAGATTGGAAGGTTAATTTATCCATTTTGACAGTGTATCTAAATCTGTTTATAGGGACTCTCAACTTGTGAGTACATTTCTCAAAAACACTTCCAGAGTAACTTATATAGGATCTTCTTGTTGAATGTTTCTTTAAAGAAAAGGAAATGCAGGTAAAGCATATGCATAAAATATCCCTTCATGTTTGCTTTTGATTTACTTCACAGTGGAAAAATCTCTAGAGCTCCCTTTTCCTCTGCAGCTTTTAAGCAGTGAAATAGATGATGTTTGTGCTAATTAAGGCACTGATCACTCTATCTATTTTCCAGTAAAACCTAGACCACAGTCAGGCTATTATTTCTTTGAAGCAGCACAATGTTCTTGGAAATTGTATTCTAAGTTGCTAACAGGGAAGTATGCATACTCCACAAGTAGATTATTGTTAACATGAGTACATAAATAAGACTTTATTAGCCACTTAATACTAATAAAATTTGTTCTTCAGTTTACTGAACACTCAGTAGCTCTACAAAAAAGGTCAAAGCCAAGGTGTTTATTGGTATGCTTCAATTACATTTGTGGGAGAAAGGGCTTTTATATCCTGTCTGATTTTATAAGTTAAACACCCCCGTGAATAAGGGGGAAAAAAAAAAAAAGACCTGAAAATTATTTCAACTAAAGTACACTATTTTTCATGTTTAAGAATATTTATTTCCAAAGCCTGAAAAAACCAATGCAAAGTGGAATGGTTTCCAGACAGAACTTATTTTGTAATGCTCCCAGAAGCGATACATAAGGCATATAGCAGGGAAGGTGTTATTTTTTTCTTGTTATGGTTTAGCTGG
Organism: Orthonyx spaldingii; assembly: GCA_013397795.1. Classification (NCBI taxonomy): domain Eukaryota; kingdom Metazoa; phylum Chordata; class Aves; order Passeriformes; family Orthonychidae; genus Orthonyx; species Orthonyx spaldingii. The sequence goes on from VZTJ01006682.1 coordinate 2,398,936, forward strand.
ACTGGGTTCTAAAAAGAAAAAGACTTGTTTGTCTCCTCTGCAGCTTTTGAGTGCTACAGTTAGGGTACAGTAACAACAGTTGCATTGTCTTCATATTTTGATTTTGGAAATAAAGCAAGTCTAGAAGAAAGGAATGAGAAGTAACTTGCATTTCTGACTTTTGAGACTTTGGTTTACAGTCCTTAATTTTTCATTCCAGTAAAAAAACCAATTAATTCCAGCCTAAAGCAATGAGTCAAAATTAAACTGAACAAGTATGAGTTACTAATGAAGTAATAACCTTTGGGCTTTATCTATTTTATTGATGTTTTCTGTTTATCCAAGGAATACAAACTTCTTTTAAAAATAAGAGCAGAATTTTTCATTTATTGATCTAAAATTTAAGAAAAAACATTAATATTTGACAGTCTGCAATAAAGAACCTCAAGAGCTGACCTGTATAATAAATCTCCGGGTCGTTTATCCTTCAGCATAAAATTTCCTGGTTTTGGTCTTTGGACAAAAATGGCTTTCTTTTTTTAAAACAGACACAATTTTTTTAGACATTTGTCGCTGTAATATAAAGATAAAAATGGTCTTGAGATTTTTTTTCAGATGTTACAATTTTATTAAAAAGTGGTATTCTTGGGCATGACTAAACTGAGATGATGTTTTTGTGGACACCCACCATCAGTAGACATTGACTGCTGAGACTGAAAAAGTTTCCAGCAGTGTCTGTCACTGTCTACCCACACCTTCACTTTCCAAATAATGATCTCTGCCAGGATGGACAAGTGTATCCAAAAATGCAAAGGGGAGGGTTCTCGGAGTGCCAGGTACCAGACTGCACCAAGAAGGGCTCTGTTAGCAGTTAACTCCTTTGGGAGGGACAGATCCTGACTGTGCTGGCATAGTCATTGCTTTGGAGATATGTGTCTCATACCACAGCGACACAAATCCCACAGTTTGATACCTCTATCGAATGAAAAACAATAAGCAACTTGAAAAAAAAAAATCAAGATTTGGAGAATGCAATAAAACCAGATTGTAATCTATGAGGAATGTTCCAGCTCTCGACCTCGGGGTCACCACTAAGCTTGGTCTGGAAATAACAAGACTCCTTTTTTTTTGCCCCACCTATTGTTTACTGACTCCTTGAGTTAGAAACTTGCTGAGATTTCATTGAAACCCTTGGATAAGAAACTAGAGCAGAATGAAAGCTTACCCAGGTGAACAGAATCAGGGCTGGGGTAATGTGACCTGGAGAGCAGTGGTGCTGGGAGGAAGGAGATGGACCAGCAAGATGCTACCAGTGTCTAATAACATCAACCTGCCACTGGGAAGAGGCCAAGCTGTCATGCCCACAGCCAGCTCCCTAACCCTGTGACCTGGATTGCTCCTGTGTATCACTGCCTGGATCTGCCAAAAATATTAACAAAGTGATCTCCTAAATTATGTCAGCAAGGGATGTGGATCTTCCAACCGGAATATAGGAAATCCCCTATTGTGTGGGATGTCTGGTGGTACTAATAATAGCATGGAAAGCCTGTGCTTGTAAAACTCCACTTCTCAGTAAGAGAACTATTTAAAGAGGTGAAGTAATTGCAGCTGGCACAGCAGCCATGTGGTGCATTCAGAGTAGATTTTATGGTGATTTTCAAATGTGTTTTTTCTTCAGCACATGTTATTTCCCACAGCTTCAGTGAAGGATGCTCCAAGAGAACTGTACTAAAGAAATAGAAAAACTTTCAGAGACACACACAGCATCATTGGCAGCTTCATCTCTTTTCATTGTAATTATCCCAAGCTTCTTTTTGACCTTGCTTGGCTTAAGAAGAAAATAAATATGTTTGTCTGCTTGGATATGAGTCTGTGTATAAATGTTTTTTTTAAAATTCAGACAGACCATTCCCTTGCACACAGATTTCTCCCTATGGAGAAGAGAACATGATAAATACTAGTTCCGTTGTTTATTGCTTTTCTGGAAAGCACCCAGAGTTTCCTCCAATTAGTATAAGAGAAGCAATATAAAACAGGAAGGAGGCCTCTGCCACTAAGGGGACAGAATCTTCCATCTTTATGTTTAAATCCAAAGTGGAATCCCATTTGTAACATTTACATAAGGTCAGTACTCCCTGAATGAGATACAGATTCCACAGGATGGTGTGTGCCATCCATACCTAGGCCAGGTGGGACAGAGAGGCAATTCAGCAGTTCACTGCTGCTGCATGGGGATGATGCCACTGCTCCCTCCTCAGTCACCCACGTCCCTCCCTCCCTGCTGCAGGATCTGTCCCTGCACTGCACCCCAGCACTGGTGTCTGTCTGACCCAGCAGGCAATGCGTTCCCACTGCTGCACTAACAGACAGCTGGAGCTGCAAAAAAATGAAAATTGCTAGTTGCAGGGTTAACAAGCTGAATTATCTTGGCAGATGATCAGGAAACCTGCAGAGCTGGTACAGGATGGAAAGAAACCTGTGAGAAAGTGGATGGCAAATATGGAAGAAGAGCAGGAGTGTTCCCGCTTTTGAAAGCCTGCAGCTGGCATCAACCATCTCACACCATCCTCCTGGATGGTCAAATGCTGCCCAAGTTACTGTAGCTGGAGAACTCCACAGCCAGATGCTGCAGCTGCCTTGTCTCCTCAGGAATGAGACAGGGGCATGGCTGGTCCCCACACAGGGCACAGTAAATCCCCCTGCATGGGATTCACCCCCAAAGGGTGAATTTAACTGTCTGTGAACATGCAGTCAAAACCTTTCTTTGCTCATTGGCCCCATGACATGGTGCACTCCTGAGAGATGCCTTGAGACAGTGACAGCTATGGAAAGCAGAGGGGATGGATGGTGAGGAGCAGTATTGCCCAGGGAAAACAGGCTGAGAGAGGTGCTGGTAGCATTACTGTAATTTCCTGCAATGGTAATGCACATCTTGTTCAAATGCATGGAATTTCTCTTTAAAACGACAAATACTTTTATCTCAAAACCATAAGCAGAATAATGGGAAAATAAAAACACCTCTGCAGGCATATGTTGTGGGAAATAATGCCATGTTTGCAGGTGCCAAAATGGCATAGAAAAGAAATTAACAAAATAGTTGCAGCCTGGGGTTAAACCACAACAGTATTGACAACGGACAGCATGTTTTACATTTTATTCATACATACTATATAAATAACAATATTTAATCTCTGTTAAGGGAATGTTTTCCTCTGAGAAATTATATCCTTTCAGTAGTTACTGGTAGTGACTGGTTTTAATTTTTGCAAGACAGAGAAATATATGTGCAGCAATATGTGACATACATTGAACATGCCTAGAGCTTCACTTGCCTATATCCTACTTACACATCCACTGCAGGCAAATCACTGTTTCTTTAGCTTTTCAGACAACCTTTCAGTGTTTCAAGCCTGATCATGTTAGGCCCAGTGCAAGTTTCATTTCCATTGAGGTCAGTTGCTTTACAAGAAGAGGTGGGAGATTTCTCTCATTTCAAAGACAGTACATCACAGAATGGGTCAGTTTGGAAGGGACCAGAGTGGATATTTGGCCCAACCTCTCTGCTTAAACAAGGTCATCCAGAGCACATACCACAGCATTGCATTCAGAGGGTTCTTGAATATCTACAGTGAGGGAGACTCCACACCCTCTCTGGTCAATCTGTTCCAGTGCAGGGTCACCTGCACAGCTGAAGAAGCTCTTCCTCATGTTCAGGCGGAACTTCCTTTACATCAGTTTCTACCATTGCCTCATGTCCTGTTGCATGGCACCACTGAGAAGAGCCTGGATCCATCTTTGTGGCACCAACCCTTTAGATATTTGTACACATTAATGAGGTCCCATGTCAGTCACCTCTGCTCGAGGCTGAACAGGCCCAGCTCGAGCCTTTCCCCATAAGAGATTCTCCAGACCTTAACCAACTTAGTAGCTCTCCTCTGGACCAGCTCTACTGGAATGTAACCATGGTCTTCATCCCCTTTCAGGACACCAAGCCTTTTGTTTATCAAGTGTGAAAACACTTATGAAAAAAATAGAGAGGGAAAAAAAATAACCTGAAAACAATCCCTCACCTCCCTGCAGGCAGGGCTGCTTGGTTTACAAGATTTGAAGAGTTCAAAGCCCCAGGGTGGTGTGGTAGCAGGATCAGGTGGCATCTTCCTGGAAAGGAGATGTCAGCCTGAACCATGCAGCAGCTATGGGGTCACCCCTTGGCACAGCTATTAGAGATGCACTGTGCAAGCAAACATAGTCCTACAGACTGTGATTAATGCAAAAAGACAAGGGAGGCCTAACAGCATATTACAAGCTTTTAATTGTTACAGCAGCATCACCTGCCATGAGAGGAGGTTATTCCAATTTTCAATCAACTACATGGTATCCCCTGTCCTGCTCAGAGAGAAAGAACAAATGAAAGTGAGACAGAGCAAACAAAAGCATGCATAGGGAGATCTAAGTGTTCATACTGGAGGGATTCATCTTCTGGTCTTCCTATAAGGTCAGTACCCATGTCAAGTATTCAACTTAATCAGACAAAGGAGATTTCTTACAAATGTCAGCATGGATCCCCTTTCATAACTGTTTTGGCCTTGTAAAATGGAGTCCTAGACATGTCTTTTGAAAATTTAATAACATGCTCATTAACTCATCCTCAATGGCTACAATTGCTTCCCATTTTCCATATTACAGAAAAAGCAACTGGAAATATTCAAATCATGGTGGTGACCTTGTTAAAAGGGAACCTCACCCCTACCAGGTGTATAACCTGTAAAAAAGGACAATTTCCTGAAGTGATATTAGGAATTTACTTTTTTTTTCTGGTCCATTGTTCTTTGGTGTTTTCCATAGGACAATCTTGGGTGTGCCTTTTCTCCTACTATATAAATTATCAAGATCTATAAAAAGAGCCATTAAATTTCTTTAAGCCTTAAGTAGAAATATAATAAATGAACACTTCAGACCTCTGAAAGGCTGCACATGTCTTAGAGCAAACAAAATGGGCCCTTGTCTTACTTTTATGGTCTACAAAACCTTACTCATCGATGGAATACTTGGGTGACATTCCAGTTATCAGCCAGTCAGGAAGCTGGACTAAAAATTTATTTCAGCTGTCTCCCAGACTTAAATTTAAACAAAACAGTAAGTAAGAGTCATATCTGAGGTATCTGAGAATGGGGCATTCTGAATAGTGAAGTCAAGTCCAAATCTTGTACAGTTCTGAAATATAAATTCAACTCCAAGATTTGAAAAGGTCCATTTACTTACATAGTTATGAAAAGGCCTGGAAGGGACAATAATTTCACTTTCTTTAAATGGTATTTTTTTAATTTCTGTCTTTTTTTAATTTCTGTCTTATTTTAATTTCTGTCATGGGAAAAAAAAAGTTCTTTCCGTGTTGCAGTGGAGGTTTTAAACAGATGACGTGTCACACTGATCTCATTTACATGGGGGAAGCCCAAGGGGTAGAAGGACTGAACAGTGCAAAATGAATCCCAAATAAATAATAGATTAGAAAATAGAATGGAACTGCAAACTCAGTCTAACTGATCTCAGCACAAAACTGCTGTTTGCAACACAAGGATACTTTCATCACTTTTATGATTCCAATATGTCTTTCTCCGTTTCATTGTTGTGAACAGTCTGTAATCCTTTTGTACATTAAATAACTGTAAATTTTCATCCTATTGAGCCATGTTTCTTGCTCCTGTGGACAATACCTATTGTACTAATGATTAAATAAACACTTCTGGTCATCAAAGTTTTGGGTCCTTTTTATAATTGTTGTTTAACTCTTATTCACACGTTGCAATGAATTAATAAAATCCTGGCCAAAAAACCTCTCAACTCAGCTGGTTTGTAAGACCCAGTTTATTCTTTCATAAAAGTTCAAAATATTCCTTCAGGTCTTTCTGCATTTTTATCATGGTGCCACATTCATTTTAAACTATCAAGTTAACTTTAATTTTGTTTTCATGACTTCATTTTTTTTTTTTAGCTGACATTCCCATTTCTCAGGCTAAGACAGCCAACAAAAAGTAAAGTAAAAAGGAAACACTTTTGATTATGGTTGATTAACAAATTGTAATGAAATACAACTGAATTCTTCTCCAGCTTTGATAAAATCATAGATTTTTCAAGGCTTTTTATCAGTTGCGTGTAATACAGCTTTATTCTGAATATTTTTACTTCATTCTTTCAACAAATCCCATCTTGTTAAAAGATATTTTTAAGACTACTTTTAAGGCTTTGAATGGCAATGGTAAAACACCAGTTATTTGTTACATATATATCTATATATCTAGATATCTATAGATATAGATATATGCACCCTTATCTTTATTAGTACTAAGTTAAATTACTGTGACATGTTATGCTTAGCAGAAAGCACAGACTCTTTATAAAGCTTGTAACATGAAAAGACAAAACAAAATTTTTGGCATGATAGGTATTACAGATGTTAAGAACAATCAGCACAATATTAGGTGCATTTCAATATCAAACAGACCCCAATCTACTATTTTAGATTTTTCTTGAGATAGAGAGGATTCCATCATTTTATTTAAACAAAGTAAAATAAAAAGAATACAATTCACACTAAAAAAAAAAAAAAAGAAAAAAGAAAATATATCCTGATTACTTAATTGTGTAAATATATATTTAGATAAACAAAGAAGACTTTGTGAATTGAGGGCTGCACTAGGGTTTGGTTTCCGTTTCCTCTTGCCCTACTGGCTTACCTCATCTTTCTTCATTATCCCAATGTTAAATAGAAGAGAAGATATTTCCATTACCTAAAAAATTTCCTTATGTGTTTGAACACAAGTGCCTGTAAGCTTAGGAATGGTTACGTTATACAGCAGGGAGTGGAAGATCTTTGTTTACCCTTCCTCACTATCTCTGCTGATCACTTTAGGACTGTCCCCAGGGGCTGAGATTTTCCATGGATATGTTATCTCACAGCCTGTCTGACAGGCTTCTCAAAAACCTGGCACATGGGGGAAAGATGTAATTGCATTGTATTGTTTTTTATTTATTTCATTGGACAGAACAAGCATGGAAATGATAATAACTTTAACCTTCCACACTCCCATAAATCCTATGCATATGTAAAAGTAAGATACTCCAAAGTCATGAAATGACAAGCTAAAGTTGTACAGGCAAGGTTTAAGTACAGTCCTCAATACCAACACATTGTGATTCAATTCTTAATAATATGACAACGTACTATTTTTAGCTCCCATAGGCAGTAGTCTTGTGTGGAATATTAAAAGTAAAAAGTTTGTGGTGGAGTTTTTTTTTCTTATGCTTTTTTTTCCTGCCTTCTTTCCACCCCCCTTGCTGAAGCGTATTTGATTTCTTCCAGTGTGACTACATTAAAATTAAACAGTAATAGTCAATTATCCAATCAAGTAACGACTTCCAACAATTCAAAAATTCTTCCAAGCTAGATAATAACTTAGCAACTGAAAATGCTGAAACATTTTGAATTACTAACACATATGACCTTGCATTTTGAATTGCTAACACATATGACCTTCCATTTTCTACAAGTTTGTTTTTCAGTGTATATCAGAAGCATTCTGTAACATATGAAACTCTACCTATAGTTCCACCAGGAATAGAAACACTTTTTTTTCAGAGTGGGAGCCTCAGAAAAAAAAAACCCAACAAAAACCAAATGACTTTCTGAATTAATTCAGCTGATAACAAACCAGAAGATTCCATCTCTCCATTTTCTAATTAATTAAAAAGCACAAATATGAGTACATCCAAAATGAAAAATTCTTGTGGTGTGAAAGGTTTCATCAATTAATACATAGAACCCACAGCTGAGGCCATTAATTACCCTGTTAGTCTCTTCCCTTCCAAAGGGCTGACTCTCCAGCTGATGTAAATCAGTTGTGATTTAGTATCTTTTCCAGGTTGAGGAAGTGAATTGAAGTGTCTTTGGTAGCCTACTGTCCCCATTTGCATTACATTTGTACCTCCTGGTAAAAAGATAGGATTTCTGATATAATGTTTTTGTATAAAGCATGAATATTATTCCTTTGCAAATTATGCCAAATAGACAAAAAAAATGAAAAAAGAAAAAAGTAAAAAAAGTATTTCTGGTTATATCTTCTATTTTTCTACTATTATCAAGGACTTTTCATCTTCTTCCAGATGAGCAAAATGGGGCATCTGTTATTTCAGTTAATGTGGCAGGTCCTATATTCTTTGTTCTTCAGTTTTACCAAATGGTTGTGGTCTCTGTCTTTCTCTGAAGTTCTGTCTCCCTGCCCACATCAGCACTTATTTATAATTGTGATCCTTCTGGTCCCCTGGTGTTCTGCTTCCTGTTTTTAATTATTGTCTTCCAGTTTTGCTTTTTATCTACCTAACTACACAACCATATTGTACAAGTCTCATAAGGGGATTTCCCTGTCCTTCTGGCAAGAGTCTCAGGTAAGGCATAACTGCAGGGGTAATACCTGGAAGATCAGGAGGTGTCCCAGGCCACATGAGGGTGTCTAGGATTGACCTCAGCTATGGAAAGCACTGCTGAAACCTATTCTTCACAACAGTGGGTCAGATACTAATTAATCCTGTTTTAGAATAGACTAACTTCCTTAGTATCTGCTTTTCTTCCTGGATTTTTTTGCAACCCCTACACAGTTACCTGTTGCTGCTGTGACTCCAAGTTCACCATTATCTATGAGCCAGCAAATCTGAAGCCATTCAGGGAGGTCTAAATGAACTCAGCCATTACAGGAACTACAGCTCAGATACATCCTGAAGTGCCCTTCGGGGGGGGGGGGAAA
>VZTJ01006682.1:2407771-2431050 GCA_013397795.1 Orthonyx spaldingii
GGGTGGGAGGGGTGGAATCCAGAATTCTGCACAGAGAAGAGGAGGAAATCTCCAGGTGTCAATGTTTGTGGAAAAACCGTGGTGTGCAACCAGGAAGTGTGAGCTTCCAGAAGTATCCTGAAGCTCTCAGCTGCCAGGGTGAAGTCAGACTCCCTTCTTCCTGTTCTCTTGGTCTCTCAAATGACCCAGACCCTCAAAAGAGACGGGCGAGGGGACAAAAAGAAATTAGAGACTCAACTAAGGGAGTTGTATTCTTCAGGAAAGTATTCTAGCCACTTTTGCAACTTAGGCAACACTTCTGCCAGTGAACTGTTAAAAGAAATGCTATCTAAGCCCTGACATGACACTGATTCCCAGTATCTTAAAGACAGCCAGCTGCAACTATCAGATAAGCACTAGGTCCAAGCAGGAAATGTATTTTAAAATACATTCTTTCTTCAGGACTTCAGGCAGGCTGGCTCACTGTGTTAGCAGCTGTGAACCCCTGCAGAAGACCTTGACACCTCTGTATGTGGTGTATAATAAATGCCTGGCATCTAATCCTGTCATCTTTTTGCTCATACAACCTGAGTTTTACAGCACTCAAGCAGTTTTCTTGCATCTGAATTACTTATAGTCTAATTCTAATAAATTCTTTATTTAGAAGGATTATATATGGGGAATGAACAACCAAGAGGATTGGCATGCAGAAGCTAAGACCTCCTATGACCAATACAGCATAACTCAGTGGATACTTCAGGTTCAGACTGTTTTCCTTGAAGAATTCATGTCCTTGGGAGCAGATGCATGTCCTGAATAAAGAAACCCTCATTGTAGCTTGTAATCTTTGGTGATTCATGCATACCACATTTATGAAAGTAAGACAGGAACTTACAAAAATTGGCAAAGCATGAATCTCATGGACATGTTCAGTAGACACTGAAGGAATATAAACTACCCATGGAAAGGCAAATATGACTGTAAGTATTATTACAGTCTAAAACCATGTGCAATACCATATCCAGGTGTTTTAACGAATACTTACAGAAATTTCAACATCAGTGTTGAGCAGGTAGAGTATAAAAGATGTTGGATAATACTAGGTCTCAAAAAACCAATTGCACCCAACCCAGAGGAAAATATTTCAGTAGCTAAACAAGATATGAGTAAGTTAAAAGTAAATATTCACTATTAGTAGATTAGATTATATTAATGCCTGTTAAATTCAACATTTGAATGTAATAGTGGTCATGTTTTTTATTTCAAATATATTTGTGAATGTCTGTTTTTTACAAAAGCCCCTTATAATGATTCTTAGAGTGAAACTTTCAAACTTCAGAGGTTTTCCACTCCACTGAGACATTTTTAGATTTGCTACTAACCTGTGTAGTATATAAGCCAAGCACCGTATCATACCTGCTATCTCAAATACATGGAATAGAGTGAAATTCCTAAAATGATAAGTTCCAGGTGGTAGTTCTTATGATACAATAATATATTTCCTTACATATTTAGCTTCAGCATGAACTCATCCAACCTACACGCGGGTGCTTATTTGTAGAACTCCTCCCAGGAGCATAGGGCACCATGCTATCACTATCCAACCATTTGCTTGTGCAGCAAATGGAAAATATGGGGATATGCAATTAACCCTCTCTCTGTTACTGTTACAGAGAAACCATAGAAACAAGGCTGCATATGTAGGCAGTCCATTACACTTCTGGAGTTAGGAAAAATGATGCAGGGTCTGAAACAGCTTACTTCCAAGAATACCAGAGAAAATCAAAACAGTGCACTGACATGGCTTTCTGCTGTCATGTTTGAGTGCTGAACATGTTGTTTACAGGCATAAAGCTAAGTTTCATGAGTTTAATTGCAACATCACCGTTAAATATATGTCTAAAAAAGTTTTTGAGAGCGTTTATATGTTAAGCCTTTCCTCCAAGTCTCTTTGTTTGGGGACACCTAATACAATTTCTCTGGGTTTGTGCTGAGGTTCTACATTACTCTGAGTTTCCCTTGATTTATAGGACTCCATGCAAAACTTTAAATCTTTTCCAAGGTAAGCCTGGTGGGTGGAATTTCTGAGAAATCCTGAGTAATCTAAAAGCCCAAGTCCTGTTCACCTTCAATAAAACTTGAGTGCCTTTAAAACACAGAGTTACTTCAAGGTGAAAACAGTTGTCTAATGGGATTTACTAAAGTGCTGTGGTTAGACTGAGACTGTTCTTTGCTTATCTACTCTGTTTATATTGTTTGCTTTATTACTTCCTGCTTAAAACATAATAAATTTTCTCCCATACAGTTTTGTTGGATTATTTTTTGATAGATAGTTTTTCCAATGGTAAAGTGGGATTCACCAGCGTAAATCACCCCAATTCACCACTTTCTGTGAAGTTCAAACTTCTGCATTTATTACTCATTATGTGTGCAAAAGTAAACTTCTATAGTTTTGCTGCTTTCCACCCTTGCCTCCTGACAGCAGTGAGACCCAGACTCACAAAGGAAATTAGTCACTGCCACGCTGACTGCCTTGGCAAACACTGGGGAAAGTGTGTTTGCACTGATGATGAGGTCCCTCAGTGACTAAGTCGGATATCTGTGAATCGCTGTGACAGGGCAAAACTCCACCTAAGGTGCAACATCAGCCCCTGCTTTGTACCGCAGCTGTTAAACACTGGGAATAAAGTTCCAGTCTCACTTTCACCTTGGTGAATCCAAAGTAGGTCCACTGACTTCAGTCTGGATTTATGCTATTGTGGGCTCATCCTACTCCTGTTTGGAAAGTTTCCACTGATTTTAATGAGAGTTGGACCAGACCTGGAGTCATTTCTTTTGCAACAATCTGTTTACCTTATGTCACATTTCCTTTTCAAGTGCATAAACTTCATTACTGAACATTCATTGAACTGAAATTAAACATGAAGTGAATCATTTATGCAGACTTCAATAGCATGAAGTTAGGAGCTTCCTTATGCCAAAGTATTTATTTTAGGTTATTTCCAGGTTCAGTTTCTAGCAATTTATTATAAACATCTAAACCTTGAAATCAAGCTGAACACCTCGTCGCAGTTCCCATTAAAAATACTCAGGATATCTATGTTAACATTGTAGCTGAAAGATCACAATTCATAAGCATTTCCAATGACAAAATACTAACTTGAAGTGATAGTAAACATTTTTCTATCACCAAATGGAACATATGAGCATTGTCCTGGATAGTGCCCTGCAGGTCTCTGAGTCCACTTCCTTGGAATGGGAAGAAGTAACTTCAGTCAATGTCAGCTTTAGAAGGTTCCTCTTCTGCACAACACAGCACTAACATCATACACCAAATATTCACCATCAGCCTATAGGAGACATTATCCTTGAGTTAAAAGACTAAATTTCCAACTAGGAAAGGAAATGAGGCAGAATTAAGAGCTTTACCAGTATCTATTTTACTAAAGAAATCTTCCAGGTGATACTAAGAAGGAAGTTCTATCCCTGCTACAAAGGCGGTCAAAAGAGAAAAGCAGCAGCCTCCACCTATCTGACCTAAGGGAGATGTTCTTTCCTTCCACCCAAAGTGGTGATTGCTTTAATCCTAAAATCTAAGGGGATCTAATGTCAATAAAAGCACCAGACATCAACCTACAGCCTATTCCAGCTGTGGCTAAACTCCAGTATTTCAGATGACAAAAAGAAGTAAAAAACCCAGAAGCTAAATTATTCAGTCTGTGGGACTGAATTTAAAACAATTAAAACCTGAGAGGACAAAATCAGACATAGTACATCTGAGGAAGCTAATGGGAACCCGTATCAGGATATTCTAGGGTGGAGAAGGCACAACACCATCCTTTTTCATTATTATGGAACAACCTCTATGCTCAGTGATTTGAAGCATTTTCTCCATTTTCTACCTCAGCCATCTGCAAAACAAAACACCATGTCCTGTAACACTTTCTCTTCACTACCACAGCATCTCAGCAACTTAAAATGTCTGAAGTATTTGTCCCTGTAATGTTCCTAGGAGTGTTATACACTTCAAAAACCAACTGATAAAGAGAGGATCAAGGGAGAATTGCTCTCTAGAAGTTTTGGGCATATCTTTGATTGTTTATTGAAAGAAAATTGATGCTTTTCATGATTCAGAACACTTGACTAAAGCAGCAGTTGTATAATGTGGCATTCATGATTGTTGTTTGGAGGTGTTTGCTTCTCTCATTTATTCACAGGCACGAGGCTCTCAAGACACTTGTCTGGCCTTTGGGGGGAGGTCAGGTCTTTCTGATACCGTTGCAGGTGTGTTCTGTCATTACCAGATGGCAGGAGTAAGAGGCAGGGAGCATGAATGTATCAAACCAGGATTATTTTCGACAATGAGGAGATTTGTGAGACCACACTGCAGAACTGAGATATAAGCCTGGATATGAGAGTCAAGCTGTGTCCTTTCTGGTGGCACATCCACATCCTACAAGCTGAAGTCGGAATCATCACTTACTTCTGGAGCATGTTACTGTCTCTGGGCAAGCTCCAACATCCCACAAAATTAAAATTATAGCAGACCTGTTATATACCTGCATTATTAGCTGGGATTACATTTCTGTCCTCATTTTATTCCAACAGTTCCTAGGAGAGTATTGCTTAGAGGAAGTGTTATACTAGCCAAGTAAAGGAGGTACAAATCCAATGTTGGTAGGTGGATACAGCAGACATCACTCTGGAACAGACCAAGGACTGGACAGGTTTTTTACACTACAGGATGAAATCCATCTTTTAAAACTAAAACCTGTTGTTTTGTTTTGTTAGTTTTGGGTTTTTTTCTCACTTGCACTGACAGTGAAATCAGCAGCTTTTCTCTTGGTTGATGCCAGTTTAGAAAACTAATCTTGTTTACTTTTACTAGACATATCACAAACTACTTAAGCATCATAGAATCCCTGCTATTATAAGATGATGCAGGTGGTGAGAAGGTCTAATTCAAGAATTGATAGCAAAAATGAAATAATTAAATTTGCATGTGTTCTAAAGATCATTGTTACAGTAATAACATGTGTTGGCTTAAGTAAAAACCAGTGTTAAAGTTTGAGATAGCGTATCCTCTCCAAACAAAAAGGATTATTATTCAAGGCCATCTTTACCTGGTCTTAATAACATCTTAGGGCAAAATTAATTTACTTTTGAAATTCCAGTTACCATAACAACTTGGTGCAGCAGTTCATATGAATTAACAGGATTCCAAAAGAACTATTTCAGGAAGAAAAAAACCAACATGAATGGAGCGGGATTTCTTCTTTTTTTCCACAATTACTTTATTTAAACATTAATATCTAGTTGATGGAATAGTTTCCTGTAAAAGCAAAAATACTCTTATATTCAGAGCTTCTCTAGTCCTTTTACTATGTAACCCTTGGAGCCTTCACACTTTGCAGCAGTAGTGACTCAGGTTGAGATAGATGTAGACTGTGCTTGATGAGATGTAGACTCAGCTTGATGGGCAGTTGTCTTTGACTTTGCACCCGTCACCCTTCCCCTTAAAGGATCAATGTGCACAGGGGTTTGTTTCTTAGCATCACAAATACTGTTGTGTTGAGAACTGCTGTCGAGGAGGAACCACACAGTCATGTAATGCAAAAAAAAAAGCAACCAACCCAACCTGTTTTAATGGTCATAAGCATCATCCACTTATCTCCTATTTATTATTGATATATTTGCAGATAGACAGATAAACACCTGGACCAGAGGAGGGCAGCAGCCTGGGATGGGTGCACAGGGGAAGGCAGATGTGGGCTCACCTCCTGCCCTGCCCAGCCTGGAGTTGTGAGACCAGCACCATGGTCCCTCTGCTTGTCTGAGAGCAAGGAACAGACTCTGACCTTCCTCTTTGCCCACAAGGATTTCTCCTGTGGCCTCCAGTCTGTACTGCACCTCTCCAGTTTAATCCAAGGACTTGAATTCCCTTGGGGCAGAAACATGCACTTTCATTATCTGCAACAGAAGAAAAATTATTTAAACACCTCAAAAATCAATATTAAAAGTAAAAATAGCCACAGTACTTGTCCTCCACTCACATATGAAAACACCAGTCACAATAAAGAACCCGTCATGCACCAATGATAAGCACAGAAGTATCAGGACAGATGAACTAGCTCATACAGAATCTTGTGTCTGCAGGGATGATTTTAGGAAAATCTCCCACTCAGATCCTTTTTCTTAACTGAAGCATGAGCCTTCTCATTAGGCTGCCTACCAGTGGGGTCAGTTGCTGGTCTCTTGCTGTCACTTAGATACCTGTCCTCTCCAGGTTAGACTAAGAGATTGCTCAAGTTATGTCTGTTTTATATCCCAGAGGTCATTAGCAGTCAGAATTATTCTGACCTTTCGCCACCACATCAAAAGCTGGATCAGAGGTGACTGGAAAGCTATAACATTTTGGCACCTGTCTAATTTGCACAGGAGAAAGACAATATTACAAATCTCATTCTTGCTCATTACTGCTTCACATTAACTAAAGCTGACAGAAAAAGTTGGAGGAAAAAATTGATAATGACAAATTAGGTTTCTTTTTCATGTTTGTGAATTATCTCTGAACACTCTACAATTAGTTTTAAACTATTTGTTCTTTGAAAATAATTTTACAATAATTCACTGGCTACTAAAGGCTCAAAACCAGTTATGGTTATTTCTTATTCAGAATCTGAAGTGTGTGGCTGGCACTGGTTGAATTGATATGTTATGTGATGCTCTTTTAATATGAATAAATGAAACTGGTTTAGGATGCAAATATTTATATTTATTAGAGACAAATTTGCTGATTGGTCATATTCTCTATAATTAATTTAAAAGCCAAAATTCTTGTAAATCTGACTTCTATGAAATATGAATGAGAATATACTGGTATCTCATGCAAAGCAGTTTTAGTGTAAATTAATTCAATATTCAACTGAATTGTTCTAGGCAAATAATTTCAATAATGATCTAGGTATAAGTACATTTACTGTCAAAAATGGTATCATTTCAGAATGGTTTCTTAAATAATAACATAAAGTAAAGCATTACAGCAATAATAAACAGCTCAAATGAAGGAAGAAATTCACATCAGGCACATCAGTTGTTCTGTTCTGGCTGTACAAATACTTTATAGTTATTATATCTCTTTTTCTTACCACACTATTCTACAAACTAAAAGTTAATTTAATCAGTCAAATAATATTATCCAAATGTCATTCATCCTGTTTTGATTTATGTTGCATTTTAATTTCAAATAGCTTTCTCAGTAATCCAGTTTTCTGAGAATTTATCGTGGTTTTATCTCTGGCCTGCAACCTATCCAAATAATTACTCTAATTTTGTTCTTTTTGGCACATATCCCATTCTGACTTTGCATTTTTTCTTTTGTGTAGTCCTATTCTAACTTCTATTAATCTTCTGCTGGTCTCATATGGTTTTCTACTATAACAGCTGGGAATTCAAGTAATTCTTGATGCTTTGAAATTTGTCACTGATAATGTGCCAACAAGGACAAAGATTTTTCAGCTGCCTTTATTGTTGGATTTAGGGTTCTGGTTTGGTTTTGTGGGGTTTTTTTCACAGTAAAGATGTTTTCATGTTGCATCTTTATTTACTGGTTTGTACAATGTGTGTACTATTACTGTCTCATATTTCATGAATATGTAACAGAAGTCATCACAAAAAGCATTAGCAAACAAGATGAGGATTAAGTACTCAGTTAATGCATGTTTGCTTTAGGCCATATTCTGATTTTTTTGCCCTTGTTGACTAAGTAGTCAATGAAAATTTGTGTGACCTCTTAATAACGTGGGAGGCAGCATCCAGGTGTGAAGAATCTGTTTCAAGGTGTAGCCCCCAGATGAAAGATTTAAATAATAGCCACTGATGGCAAGTTAAAGGATTTCAAGGTAATGAAGGGGGTGTAGATGCTGCAAAATGGTCTTGACTAAGCAAAGGTGGATGGAGTGGGGTCTGTTGTCCTTTGAATTTGTTCTTGCTCAGTGCTGATGTGAATGGAGAAAATTTTTTTTTGTTATTTTATTTTAATGACTTGAAGCTTTTGGTTTGCTTTGTGAAAACTTAGCTAATTTTAAAGCATGTTAGTTAAAACAATATTGGCAATCTCCAGCTGGAGATCAGGCCAAAATCCTATTACAGGAGGTAACAAATATTTGTGTTTGTGGGGATTTTTGTTTGGTTTTTGTTGTTGTTTTGTGATTTTTTTCCTCTTTCAGCGACATTTGTTGAGATGTTTTTTTATGCCTGGTGCTCCTACTGGGTAGCACTGCTGAGTTTCCTTATGCAGCTGCTGCATCCTATATAGGGCTGGGTGCAGAGTGTAAGTGCAGGAATTCCTGTTGGTAGCTTTGTATCCTGAGGGCTTTTATTGCTTTCATGCAAGTTGTGGGGCTATAACATATTATGATGTCGACAGAATATCTGACTTTCTTCAGGTTTCAGGGGAACTTTCTACTTGTTCTGAGCATTTCAGAGATGCTTAAAAGAAATACATCAAATATATATTACAGCTGCAAGGAAATGTTTTATAATCATGTGTGGAGTACATTATTTAAAATAAACATATATAGATAGGCTTTTATCAATTGTACTTAGTGTATAGAAAAATCAATGATATTTTCAGAGCAAAATTATTTATTGTCTCTCAGCTCAGTAGCTGAAATGTTCTGTATTAAGTTATTTACCCTTGTTCATCCCACTTAGCAGTATGGTGGTCCAAGTGCGGCTGCCTGATCAGGTTCAAGGAAAAGCAACAAAGTCATTATTTGCTTGTTTTGGAGTTGGACAATTTCAAGCCACTGTAAGTACCTGCCATGGCACTGTAATGCTATTGCAGTAGGCTCAAGCACACAGGACTGCCAAAAGTCTTCTGATTTGCAGCTTTGTGTGCTCCAGCTATGTCTGGTCGGGCTGCATTAGCTCCCTTTTATAGAGGAAACTTGCTCTCTTGTCAGCAGTTTGCAAAACTTCTTGCAACCAAGTTGTGCTTGTAATATGTAGAAAAGTGCCAAGGTTTTGGGGTTTCAAAAAGTGGTTACATGGATATGGACGCAGAGGGTTATAGTGTTTAGCTTTTGTTAGGGAGCAAGCAGGTGTTTGTTGGACAAGTTGTTGGGTTTTTTTAAAATATACATATTCATAACTTCTTCCCTAGGTGAAAACATTTTATCTGCCTCCCTCTCCCAGCTCTCAGGAGGGGAAGAGCCCTGAAGAAAGTGATGTATTTCCCATAGAACCATCTGGCTCTTGCTGCAATGGGCTCATCTCTGTCTCTCTGGGCTTCAGGTTGGTCAGAAAAAACCCTCTGTTCCTTACGTTCCTGAGACTGGGCAGAGCGGGGTCATGCTGGGAAAAAGACCAGCAGGGTTAACACTGTGGCATGGCTGGCAGTAGAAATACTGCAGTGCCCAGAGGTTAATGTGAGAAAGGGATGAAGAAAATGGTTAGATTTCTTGGGGGAGTGAGCTGCAGGGCTGGGCATCAGGGCAGCAGACCTTGCACAGTTCTGTCATTTCTGCAAGAATTGTTTAACAGCAGGAAGGAAGCCTCGATTTATTGGAGAACTGGTTGTAGCTGTGTGTTGTGCAGGCAGGTTGCTGACTATGAGCCAGTGCACGTACCCTTTGGTGTGCCCCTCCTCAGCTGCAGCCTTGCTGTTGCAGGTGCTGCTCATGGAAATTACAGACTGATGGTTCAGCTTCTGTGGCTTTCTAGTGGAAATCCTCTGTTGCCTCATTAATCATAAACACAGACAAAACAGTGATGAGGAATGTCACTAATCTGACTCAGAAGAGAACATCTAACTTCCCTTAATTTTCTTCTCCTTGGTGAGAGAGGGTAGAAATAATCCAGTTGTATATGGCTATATAGAACTGGCAGTATGCCTGTTTCCATAGTCTTGTGGTCTAACTGGTGACCCTAAAGCAGAATGTAAGAAACAGGATTATAATCAATGAAAAAGACTTTAACAATAGCTGCCTGTTCCTTAGGTAGTAGACAGATGTGGGCCAACAGCCTTTCTTTCACTTCCTAGAGATTGTGATGGGGTTGGGGGAAGGGTTGGTGTTGCTGAGATTTGTTAAGAAAAAATTTCAACACAGATTAACAGGAAAAGTTTGCAAGTGTGAAGCTCATCCTTTTCATTTCCCAATCTGACAATCTCTGATGTCATGCCAGAGGAAACAGATTTCTGTAACGTCAATTACGTGTAATGTTCAAACTGAGGCTTTTGAATATTTATAATGCTTGGCTCACTAAAAAGGACTTTATGGCATTTAAAGATAGTCCTTTGGATATGAAAATCTGAGATCTTAAAAAAAGACTGAGCAAGGAACTTAAGCTCTGAATTATACTGTATCTTGCATGAACAACTTTCTCCTGACTGAATGTCAGGACTGATCATAGAATCACATATACAACCCCCTGGGAAGTGCTGAGAAGCAAATTAGAGCCATGGAATCCTTCAGGCCAATTGTTAGTGTCTGTCTAGTTTGAGATTTTTAAATCAGGCTACATATGCAGTATGCAGCTTGTTTCTACACAGGTTCTATTGCTTGAGAAGTTCAGGTTTTGGTAATAAAATTAATTCTTGGTCTTATGCATAGACAGGATTTTCAAATGTTTCTCCTGCTGATCCTTCTTTCCATGCCATTGAAGTTTTTACCAGTGGCAGAGTTGGGCTCATCAAGTGTGGCTCATCACAGCTGAGCAAATTAAGAGCCACAACAGCATTTTTTTAAGGCCTTTGGCAACACTGTGTCTTCATATAGCAAACCCTTATTTTGGGAACCAGATGGTTAAAATTAATTAATGCCTCCAATGTTGTTGCTCATCATTTGAGCTCTACAGGAGGATTAGTACAGATAATTTCTTCAAGAGAAGGGTCTTTGGATACATGTGTTCATAATCAGTGTTGATGCAAAGACAAAGGGTCTCCCCAAAGTCTTGGCCTCCGTGTCCAGAGGAGCACTGACAGAAATAGAGATGAACTCCAGGTGGGGCACGTGTTTGTGATCTCAGGAACAAGTGCATACTTTGAAATGAGACTATGGTGTCAAATACAGCATCAAGCACAGATAATGCAAAAAACTTCAGTAACACATCTTGCTAAATCTCAGATGATCCTCTGAGAAGGAGATTTTTCTCTTCTATGAGCTAACTTCAGTGTTGTGGAAGTACTGTG
Organism: Orthonyx spaldingii; assembly: GCA_013397795.1. Classification (NCBI taxonomy): domain Eukaryota; kingdom Metazoa; phylum Chordata; class Aves; order Passeriformes; family Orthonychidae; genus Orthonyx; species Orthonyx spaldingii. The sequence goes on from VZTJ01006682.1 coordinate 2,418,945, forward strand.
CTCACAGTCATACTGGACTTGCTCTTGACTTACAAGCTTATACTGTACAGCTGTACTGGAGAGACTTCTCAGCTCATTCTCTTATTGTTTTCCTGTGACTTTGTTTCTACCCTCTGCCCACAAATTTTCAGCAATATATGAGTTAAAGATCACATGATGCTCGATGGGCATGTAAAGAAGGGTACAGGAGGTAAAGAAAAAAATCAATAGAACAGATAAAGTAATGTACTCCAAGTTTATTAAGGTTGAGTCCTCTTGAGGAAAATGACTAAATCAGATTATCAAGATCTTCTGTAATGCATAGACATGACATTATGGAAAAAGAACTGTAAGCTAGTCCATTCCCTCTTAACCTATTCATTTAAAGACAAATAGGCTCTCTCAGGAATTCCCTGAACACATACTCTTTTCCACAGCTCCTGTAGCAACTAAGGAAACCTTGTCCTGGTTAAGAGAAATGCTTAATATCTTCCTGATCTGCCAATTGCGTTTATGAGCAATTCCATTGTCACCTGGAGACTTGCCTTGGTCGAAGTACCAACCACCGTTGGAAGAACAGCCCAAAGAGCTGTGCATGCAGTGATGAAAAGATACTCCTTCCCCTACCTGTGTGTGCTTTTGAAACCAGCCCAGCCAGCTAAATTGCAACTTTTGCTGTCTCCTCACTTTCATATTCATTATCTGCCTGTTAACTCGTGTGCTCTTTTTCCTTTGAACTAATTTTGCATATCAAATGTTTTATTGAAACCCAATGAGATTAGATCTATTCTGCTTTTTTCCCCCCTGATCTATGAAATCAGGTGTTTTATCTTAGTTTTGTGGCTATGGAATACTTGGCATCCTGCTTTGCTTTCCTTTTGCAGTTGCAAACTCTTGCTGCTTGCTTCATCTCTGATGCAGCTAGCTGAAGAACCAGCTGACTCAGTTTGCTAAATTCACAGTTTTATTTTTTTCCCAGTACTCCAGAAAAGGAGTTAAGTGCCAGGTAAGTGAGTTAAAATGCATTGCTAATGGATCAGAGGAGTGCCAGTGCTAGGCAGAGGGGTCAAAGTTGTTCCTCACATTGGTATCTACTAGAAAGCAATCAGGTTAGTTTTTGGTAAACCCAAAAACTGTTCTCGTTTACTCTGCTTCCAGTTTGTCCCAGTGTTCAATCTGCTTTTGAAAACATTTTTCTACTCTGGAGTCTTTCTTTCTTGTTTTAGACCTAATTAATTTCTTCCCCATTTTTTTAGATATCTGTACCCCATTTATTGTTCTCCAGGTAAATGTTTACTATTTGATGCACTAGGTGTGTTTCAACTAATATAGTATTTTACCAGTAGCATGTAATATTTCTCTTTTAGAATCCAGGATAGAAATTATCCTTCTTTCAACTGGAATACATTATTCTCTGAATTTTGCTTTCACCTTAAATGCCATAATTCTCACTTTAGCTGGATAACCTACTCTTGCTTGTATTCTTCACGGCATTGTTCTGGTCACAAACATGAAAATCATGAGAATTGTCAGGAGACATTGAAAATGAAACTGTATTGCAACATAATGTACAAGAATGTTCTTGTTCAGATTAAAGAGTGCCAAAGTTTTCTAGAAGAAATGAGTGAGGAATGTGGTGATAATAACCAAGGGAGTAAATGCAACTTCACTGAAGTGCTCGCCCTTTGAACAGTCTTGACAGGCTTAGCATGTTTGCATAGCCATGGCGCAGGTTCACCACAGCCACATCCCTGAAGGAATTCTCTGGTAATGGGAAAAGTCATCAATGCAGTGGCTTTACCCCTTCATCTGAGGAGTACTATAAACTTCCATCCAATTTCCAAAAGGTCGTGCAGAACTGCTGGAAATGTTCCACCAACTAAAATGAAGTAAATGCCAGAGATATTTAGGCAATATTTTATTTTCAAAAATTTGAATCTTTTGCATGTGCCTTGCAGCTAAGATAAAATGGAAATTTAGATTAACAAGAATACCCTGAAGCTGTAAGTCAGCATTTAAACTTTATCTCAAAATGCAGAATATGTAAAATCTAACAGAGTTTGGTGTTTTTGGAGATACATTGCCCACCTCTACTAGGATCTGTTTGTGTGGATCTCACTTAAAGTTTGTTGGTTTCTTGCAAAAAGCAAAAATGAAAAATATTCTTTGAGAATCAAAGAATCAAATCAAATAAGAGAAATCAAATAAGCACAAGAGTCTACCAAGTTTTTTGTACTTTCATACCCTTTAGCTGGAGTTTGCCTTCATTTTACAAGTGAAAACTGGGAACTTCTTTTGACATGTCGGAAGTTAAGACAATCCAAACCCCTCGATTTTGCAGGGAAGTGGGCTTTCTTTTATTTTTCTTTACAAAGTTTGAATCTCTTTCCAGAAAAACCTTGAGAGAATCTTATCTTGAAATTTCTGTAAATTTATACTGACTTTACATTTTGGGAATCAAAAGGCATTTTCTTCTTTCCTTGCATTAAAAAAAAAAAGGATAAATTTAAAATTTAAAGGTTTGGATTAAACTCTCTTCCTTTTTCCTCGTGAACTGATTGCATTGAAGATTCTCGCATCAGTATGACAAAAGACAACATCATACCTCTATTTTTTTTTTCCCCACTCTGGATCTCTCCCATATGTACAAGTTTTTTTCCAAAACTAAGCAATGATGTCCTTGTCCTAAGCAGGAGGTACCAGTTTGGAAGATCTCTGGTAATGTGAACCTTTGGAAAGTGCCTTCACGTCAACTTTCCAAAAACTAAACATTGATGCATTTTTAACTGTTCTTGTTGAGCTTAACAGACATATATTTAATTTATTTATATTCCAATGCTAGGCTTCATATGGAAGGAAATATGGAAGACATTGAATGCTTTGGTGCATTGTTTGTTTTTTACTCATCCATAGTCTGAATCATAGAATTAAATTACTTGTAGTTTCCTTAAGGGAAAGGGATATTTTGCAACTTCACAGAAATTTGTGAGAAGTATCTTTTTAATCTAATCTTTGATCAATATCAAACTACTTTTTTTAACTTCCAGAAAACAGATTAAGAAAAAATAAGATCTTTCAAAGAAATATTTAAAAGGGAAGAGTGTCTATATAGTTTTTAAAATAGAGTTTTAAAATAAAATTTAAAAGAACTCAAAACCACTTACTTGTCTCTGAAACATTATTACTCCCAAATTGATTTTATTATTATAATGCTTTACAGCAGTGAGTAGTAAACTCCTTCCAGTCAGACTTTGCTTTTGTTAGACTAGTGATCCCCAATACCAGACTAAATAATGTATGGGACTCAAGAGCCTCTTTTAAGTAAAGTTGGAGAACCACAGTTAATTCTTCTGTTCCCAGGAAGAGTGGCATTTTCCCTCTGTTTTCTCCACAACAAGTCTTAGAAAGGTTATACCTCAAGGAACTATAATATATCCTCTCATTCTTTATGTGGTATGAAAAGTTTGCCTCAGCCATGGAAAGCATAAAAAATTATTCCTGTTTTGCCCATAGCTCTCTGTCTGCTGGACTTTGTTCTTGGTTTGTTCCTAGGTATTGTCCTCAGTGAAGTCATTTAGACCAGAAACCTTAAGATTTGCCCAGTATTTAACCAAAGTTTGAGTTAATACCAGTTTGGCATTACAAGTTCATGGACAGACGTTATTCCATGCTGGGCTGCATAACCCAATACATACTAATACTTTTAATAAAGCTTCTACGCTTTCACTGATAAACTACAACTTGTGGTGTAATGAGATTTCTTTTGTTGTTTCCTCTCACTACGTGTTGAGGAATTAAGACATAGAAGTTATGTGCTGTACTAAGGAAATTTGGATTACAATTGAGCTTGAGTTATTTAATTAAGTCTATATATCCTATTCAAAGCACAGGCCTAAGAAACATGATTTTTTTGTTCTTCTTCCTTTTTATCTCATTTACAAATGATTTCAAGGCAAGTTCCTCTTCTTCATAATCAAATTTTTCCATGCTTTACATATGCCTCTACTATACTGGTGCAGCTATAGGATACTTCTGCTGACCATGTGAGGGGAGGAAAAAACAAATGGCAGCCATTAACTGAAAGTAACAGACGTTTTTGGAGACCCTACCAGTCACTGGTAGTTGCTCTGTGAAATATTTTCAAAACTTTAATTTTCAATATTGCTTTGGTTGTTGAAACATTCTTCCTGAATGAAATACTTGATTAAATTACCACATTTCTAATTTCTTAATTCAAGAAGAGACTTCCCTTTAGCATTGTGTTGCCAAGCAAAGTACAAGTTGTCCAGAAGAGGAAGGAATGAACCCTGCATATTGCCCCATATTGCTGCCACAGGGTGAGAAGACAACGAATGATTTGTTTCTCCACTCTAGGAACAATGATGTCAAAAGGAATGTTATCCTTCTTCCCAGCCACCCCTTAAAAAAACAAAACAAAAAAAAACAAAACAAAAAAACGGAACAAATGGCAGATCATGCAGGGTCTTCAAACGACGCCATACCAAATATTTTTGATACCAAAACCTTTTTCTAGGCTCTTCTATGGGTCATATTGATCTTTAGGAACCATTATGAGTTATTTGGGTCCCTTGCTCTGTGATTGCAGGAGAACTTGCATTTGCAGCAGAGGCACATCAATGTGTGAGACCAGCAGGAGCTCAGCTCTTTCCTTCCTACTGTTGCTGGTTGCTTGGAGAGGCAAGGAGCTCACATCACGGTTACAGACAGAAACACTAGGGCAGCGGGAGAAAAGCTAAACTAGTGCACACTGAGAGGAAGGAACATTAGTTCTTACTTACAGAAAGTGAGAAGGGGAACAGGTGGCTTTCCTCATCGTGGTCCGGATGAAGTCAAGACAGGAGCTTTGCTGATCTGGGGCACAGGAGGAGGAGAGGAGTGAGAGAGTGGGAAAGTCTAAGTGAAAGCAGAATCAAGGGAAATCTTTCTGTTTCCTGATGGGCTCCAGGAGACCACCTGTGTGGGATGCCATAGGAAATACAAGTCAGCCAAGGCAGGCTGCAGGAGAGAACATGGGCATAGAGCATCAAACCAGCAACTTCCACAGAGCACTTTGTTGCAGAGCTGGCAGTGTCCAAAATTGAGCATATAATGCATGTTGGTTCAGTTCAATACACCAAAATGTTTTAATCTGCACTAGACTATTTCCCAACCCTTGGAGTAGCAATATATTTTTGCAGAAAGTGAATTTTTATTTTTAAAATATTTTGAAGGGAAACTCCTTGCAATTCAAATACTACATGTATTTGAGCAGGAAGTTCCTTTCTTTAAAACACTTTTTTTAACTTTTCTTTTTTAATAATTCTTCATTATAGCATGTCCCTGGCACCATGTGACATTATTACATGACTTAGGTCACAAGTCAGTCAACAAATGACAACTCTGTTTGTCCAGAGGTGAAGACACAGAATGTAGTATTTATCTGAGGTCGTCACCTTAGAAGTCTAGTCAATGTAATCAGAATCATCAGTACCATTGAGTAGATGGCTAAAATGAGTTGGATACTCCTACCCTATTTCACTCCCTCATATGAAAGGGTTTGCAATTGATACACTTCACTTAGTGGTGGAGGACTATGATATTTAATCTGATGAAATGTCTTTTTTCTTTTTAATTAGGATTACTTTATGTTCCCAAAAGTTTGAGGTCTTCCAAAGTCAAACTTTGAGATATCAAAGCAGTTCTCACCCCATATTACCAAAATAACAAAATTAAAACATTCCTTTGACTCTGAAACCACCCTGTGTCTTCTTGAGTGCTAGTGGTGTAGTTTGATGATATAGTACATGTTTAAAACCTGTCCTGGGTCTCTCAGACTGAAATGTGTTCTCCCTCCCAGGGGGTGAGTGACCTGTTTGCAGTCAGTGCTGAAAGTGTTCATGTGTAGTGCTGTAGAGTTGAAAGCCAAGCCCTGTTTTTCCTGGGGAGCCTCACACTCTTTGCCCCTGGCTGCCCTGTGAATCCAAGGGCTGGGTCTGCTGCTCCTCTGCCTTGGGATAAAGTGCTTCCAAACAGCCCATCTGTCGAGTGTTGGCTTAGGTTCGTATTGCAATGCAGTGTTTCTTTTCATAGTGTTGATTCGTGTCCATGTGTTTACCTTAGGATTTTACTGAAAGAAAATAGATAGGCTGAAAGCATTCATAACCATTGCATCTGCTGTTCATACATATATATATGTGCATACACACACAAAAATAATAGTACTGTATTACTGTGGTAGAGCACAGGTTCACTGGTTTGGTTTTTTTTAAAGTCGTCCACAAACAGAAATGCACCAGGTTCTGTTTTGAAATGATTTTAGGTTTACAGCATTCACATAATGCTATGGAAAAAGGAAGAAATAATTGAGACCTACTGAACATTTTGTGCCTAATTCTTCTTTTTTAAACCTTTCTTATTGCACAAGTAACCACAGAGTATTTGCTGCCACAGCTGTTTCTCATGCATGATGTAATTGTTTTATTAAGCATTATTTGTTTGCATAGATCAGATTCTGTTATGACTGTGAATGCTCATTAAATCATGCCCAGTGCCACTCTGGGGCTGGGAGTTTCAAAAGTTCATGGCATTGGTTTTACTCCAAAGCAGTGACCTAAATGGAAAAGGCTCCCATTGGTTCCCTTGCCATGTTTGTAAACAGTTTATAGCACTGTGTGCAGACAAAGAAGGAGGTTACGTTAGCACAAAGGATAAGCATAACTACCTAGTACAGTTTTGGAAAAAAACCAATTTTTTTTAGATATGACAGAAATATCTCTGATTACTTGTAATAAATTAATAATTTGAAAATCTAGCAAAATATTAACTTTTAGGTACAGTGCATTGTTCTTGCAAAGCCTTTTTCTTCTTGAATACTGACCAAATACAAATTGTCCACAACTTTGTGCAGTTTTAGCGTGGCTGATGGTGGCCAGAATCATGCTAATTAAAATACGCCACTTTCAAATGACATTGCAGAGAAATCCTGACACCATGCTACCACACTGTCAGGATTTGACAGGCACAGTATTTATAGGCTGTGAAGAAGAAAATGGACCCACGACATAGCAAATAATGCTATCTGTGTCCCTGTATTAATGTTTCTGGGCTGCAAAACAGTCACATGTTCTCACTTGAAATGCATTAGCATGGTTAGGGTACTTGTTAGTCAGCATTAAGAAGGCTGTCATGTGAATCTAATTTTGTTCAGATTGCAGGAAAATACCGATTTGCCTGTCAAGAGAGAACTTTAAAAATCTGTCAGAGGAAATGGATGAGGAAACACTATAACGTACACAAAGTACGTGTAAAAAGGCAGATCTTGACCTTTTACTCATCTGGGTTTTTTTCAGGGTGTAAGCAAAGGGTACCCAATGGCATTCACAAGCAGCTAACAGAAATACTTTCTCACACTGCTCATGATTTGCTTGTGGAAGCCATGGCTGCAGCCAGTGGCAGATTGTAAGCAGGATTGTAGAAAGCACTGCATGTTTTCATGAACAACAAAAAAAAAATCTAAATGATTAAATGTATCTGGGGAAATATTTTTGTATCATTCAGACAACAAATCAAATTATACTGATCGCTTCTGTTGTGGATGGGTTATTCCATAACTGCTGCTGATGGATGGCTTGTATCTTATTCTCTTAAGCTTTCTGGTCCCTTTCCAACTATAACATACCTCCTTTTCGTCTGACAGCAGTAGTGAAACGCAGTTAAAACTTGTCAAGTTCACTCTTCTACCTTCTCCTACAAATTTCTTTTTCCATTCACAAGTGAAAATACTTCTGAGAGCTGTTGTAGCTGTTGTTCCTAAGCCATGAATGAAGTCTCTCAGATGAGGTATAACTTTATTAATGGGGAAGGGAAGTGTGTCTCCCTCGTTCTGTGATGGGGTTGCTTGGCCTCACTGGTTCCAGGTTGGGGTGAAGCTGTATTGAGGGAGCTCATCTGCAAAAATGGCAAGGCCCATCCTCCAAAGTCTCTCTTACCTGTCACCTACAGAAGTAGGTATATGATGAGCTAGGATACTAGGCTCAGGAATTTTGACAGTGTTGTGTCTCTGTTTGCTGTGTGTTTGTTACTAAGAGAGCTGGAGAAACAAAAATTTTAATGATGTGTAAAACAAGTTCATTAAAAAGTTTTACATCTTGAGATTTTTATTCTGATTTCTGGTCTACTTTCCTTTGACAGATTTTCCTCTCTCTCCCTAGTGGTTTTTCATTCACAAACAAAAAAATTTTCACGCTCATCGTCTGACCTAGACAGGCTTGAAAGCTGGCCTTGTGCAAACCTCATGAAATTCAACAAGGCCAAGTGAAAGGTCCTGCACCTGAGTCGAGACAATCCCAAGCACAAACACAGGCTGGACAGAGGATGGATTGAAACTAGACCCAGAGAGAAAGACTTGAGGATGTTTGTGGATGAAAAGATCAATATGACTCGGCAGTGTGCGTTTGCAGTCCAGAAAGCCAAAGGTGTCCTGGGCTGCATCAAAAGCAGGGTGGGCAGCAGGTGAGGAAGAGGATTCTGCCCTCTGTTCTGCTCTTGTAAAACCCTACCTCGAGTGCTGCATCCAGCTCCAAGGCCCCCAACACAAGAAAGGCATGGACCTGTTGGGAAAAGTCCAGAGGAGGTGATGACGCTGATCTGAGGGCTGGAGCACCTCTCCTATGAACACAGACTGAGAAAGCTGGGGCTGTTCAGCCTGGAGAAGAGAAGGCTCCAGGAAGATCTCATAGCACCTTCCAGTACCTAAAGGGGGCTTACAGGAGAGCTGGAGAGGAACTTTTCACAGGGAGATGTAGCGATAGGACAAGAGGTAATGGCTTTAAGCTGCAAGAGGGTATGTTTAAATTAGATATAAGAAAGGTATAATTTACTGTGAGGGTAAAGGGGCACTGGAACAAATTGCCTAGAGAGGCTGTGGACTCTACATGCCTGGAGGTGTCCAAGGCCAGGATGGTCTAGTGGAAAGTTCCCTGCCCATGGCGGGGTTGTTTGAACAAGATGTTCTTCAAGGTCCCTTCCAACACAAACCATGCTGTGATGTTTGAATTGACATAAGATATCTTGTGTATCCAAACTGGTGTACTGACAAGATCCAATCTACTGCAGTAGCTTTTTATTTCAGCAGTCCTGCTAAGGCCCTTTCATGATGTGGTGCAGCACATGCTGAATATTGAAATGTCACAAATACATAGAATTATGAGTGCAAATAAAGATTCTTCACAATGCTGGAAAACTTTAAAAAAAATGGCAGGCACTAAACTGATGCTGCTGTTTTGAGTGGGATAGACAAGTAAAGAGAAGCCTTGAAAATAGACATGCTTTTGCGTGCAGGTTTTTTGCTCATTCAGCTCATGTTTTGTGTCACCACTGGTTCTGTCAGTGGGTTTTCTAGTCAAGGTGAGACTGACATGCTGGACCAACTACTATTCATGAGTTTCTCCACTTAATGAAATCCTCAAATCCAGTCAGATACCTGGACTCTTCTGATGCATAAACAGTTGTCTTAATCTTAAAATGGTGTGGAAACTAGAAAACAGCCCTCTGGGAAATGCTGAGAAGCAAAGTAGAGCTATGGAATCCTTCAGGTTAATTTCTACTGGGGCTCAGCACTCAGTACAAGAAAATTCTGCATAAAAAATAAACTAATACTCTTGAGGAAAAATAGCTTACTTAAACCAAGAGCCATAGCACTCCTGAAATGAGAGCATGCTGATAAAGTGATGTTGCATTTCCTGGTGGGTTCACATGAATAACCAGTCAATCAATCATGACTGATTGTTTTCTCAATTTCTAATGTATCTGACTTGAGTTCTTTACCCACAGAATAAAATTTTCTCTTTCTCTGTCTGATCCAATAACAGCTTGTGTGATAGATGCATATTCTGCTTGGATAAAATGAAGGGGGGAGAGTTGCAGGAAGATACTTGAAACCAATTTTTAATAAAAGGTAGAAACCAGGACTGTTCTGGCTAATTTCATAGTGATAGCTTTGTCAAAGTATTAAAGTCTGATAGTTAAAGGACACACTAGGAACCTTACACTCTTGAGTCTGCACTGCCCCACTTTATAGTCTTAGATTAATCATTCATTTCTCTTTGGCTTCAATATCGTTCAGCAAACTAGCTCTGTAAATGCAGGAATGTAAACCTTTTCTTTTGCTCCATTTGGATTTTTTAAGGGTTTTGTCTGGCTTAGTTTTTTCTTTGATGGGATGCATACTGGGATTTCATATTCTTAGTAGAAAAAAGTACGTTTTGTTTGGAGAATGCAATGACTGCACTATTTGTCCTGTGTCCTGAAAACCTAAGTTCTTCTAACTGTTTTGATTTCTCTGCCTCCCCTATCTCCCTGATTTTTGTGGAAATATTGTGGACATTTGTCCTGCCTAAATATTTTTTTGGGGTATGGCCTTCATTAGCTCCTTCACGGCTTGGTCTCTATTATGAATTTTGTTTTTATTCGTTCGCTTGGTTTCCATGATACCTCATTACTCCCCAGCTGTCTCTGTTCCCTTGATCTGCATACTATGACTGGGCATATGACAACAACAGCTTAATGGAAACTGTACTGTCTAGAATGTGTCTCTCCTAATGGTCTGCCTGAATTTTGGTCTCTTTCCAGACCGGAGAAGACCTTTTGTCTTCTTTCAATGCATTTCTTGTTTCTCATGCAAAGGTCCAACAGCTCCATTTCCTTATATTTTATTAATTCTGTTCCTTAAAACATTTCCCGATGTACTCTGCTGCTACTTCTTATTTATGGAATATCTTCAGTCATTCCCGTTTAACTTCCTTTCTTCTCCATTAAGCTAATGCAGAAAACCCAGTGTGTTTTCTCTCAAGTCAGCAGAACAGCCAATCTCACATTTTTGAATATCCAGAGGCTCTCTGAGGCATCAGATCTTACCTTGAAAGCCAGAAAACAGGAGATGATACTTACCCTAACCTTCCTTTCTTATTCTTGTGGAGTTCTGTCCGGCAAACCTCTCTGGACAGTCCATAATCAAGGAACACCCTATGCAAGAATATTACACACACAAAGTTGTAAATCACACTGGCAGCTTCTGCTTGCTTTTTTGGTCTTTGCTGGAGCCTATCTCAAATAAGACCACTGAAATCAAATGAGTCATTTACTAACTTGGAATAAGAGAAGAATCTGGCTTCAGCAAATTCAGACACCTTTGCAGTGAAGGTATAATATGACCTCACCCAACCAAAATAAACGTCACACCCAGCATTTTTTCCCCCTCCATATTTTTTTTTTTTTTCAGGTGTGGATTATGTGGCCATTATTTGGCTGCAATATCAGTCTCAGAAACCTCAGCTTTTTATCCATCAGGAAAACATGTGATATCTTTTTCTCTATGATTGGCAGTCACTTTTTTCCATGGTGTGAAATATTCTACAGTCCTTTTATTCTGGGTTGGTTAAAATCTGTCCTTTTCTTACAACACTCTGTTTTGTCTGTACTCCTACTCAGAGGTATTTCACTAGCTTATCTCCTTTTATTATTGTTTGAGGGGAGAAAGTGTTTCCAGTTGCCAGCTGATAAAATAAGAAGTGAATGACAGCAACCTAAAATTTTATGAAAGAATCTGTTTTTTAAATTTAAATGTAGCTGGCGTCACTTATCTTCATATAGCTTCTGCCTATGTGGAAAAATCTCTCTTTTTATAACAGCTTGTCAGCTGAATAATAGAATGGGGGGAGCCAACTTGAAAGACATGGCTGATTGGTGCAATTGAAAGGGGCTTTACAATTAGAGTTCTGGCAGAACACAAAAAAGAAATTGTCTGGCCATGAAGAACGGAGCCTACTTTAGAATTCCCTTTTCTCAGCCAGATAGCATGCATCACTGTTCATGCATTCTCTTGACATTGAATAGAGGACTTCAGAACTACCACCCCAAATTATCCCTTACTGTTTGGTTCTATTTGTGATATTTGTTTGGGGGAGGAAAAAAAAATCTCTATTACTGACTGTAATGGCATGTGGCTAAATTCCATTCCATTTATGCACTTAATCTCTTAAGCTTGTTTCCCCTCCTCCCTCTGACTCCCCTCCCCCCCAATATTGCAACACACATTTTACTTTGATTAACTCTTTTTAGATTGGGGGGG